>JANIIA010016506.1:0-13316 GCA_027478495.1 Erythroxylum alaternifolium | reverse complement strand
ACAATTAACTTATGCATGACGTGCATTTTCCTAATTTCACATAAATTTCTCATAATTTACTATTATAGCCTTAACATGGGTATCGGGATATTACAATGAGCTTGATATAATGAGGCTAGTTTACTCGAGGAAAAGGTGCAAGAATGAGAATAAGATGGCGAGGCTGAGTGATGATGAGGTGATTGAGGATTGGTAATAGAAAAGAGGAGGAGAGTGAGAGGTGATTAATAGAGGATAAAAATTAAAGTTAGAAAGAAGATGAAAAATTTGTTTTGTTTTTTCTTTACTTTTTTTATTATCGTCTTTAGATTTATTATTTTTTTAGGAAAACCTCTTATTTGTGTGCTTTAGAGTCAGAAGCAATCATGTTATAAGATGTGGGCATGCCTTATTCAAGAAGAATCAAGTTTAGGGATGTGGAAATAAGATGTGGGCACTACTTGTTCAAGGACTACTTTAGATGTTTCATCCCTTACTCTGAATGTTGCATCTATGAAGTGTAGAAATAAAATATGGGTATGCCTTACTCAAGGACTCCTTTTAAATTCTTTGTACCATTTTCTAAATGTTGCATCGATGAAGTGTGTCCATGTTCTTTTAAAGATGTTCTCTACCTCTAAAAACAAAATAGAGAAATGTAAGCTATAAAAAAACTAAAAAATCGAAATCTAAATTAAAAAAATTTACTAAAGGGAAAAATATTAGGTTGCCTCCCAGTTAAAACCTTTCTTCATCATCTTTGGCTCGACATTATGATTTATTATACTTCATAATTTGGATATTCTAAGATGATTTCTTTAATATTATACAAATAAAAATCTTGACAAAAAGGTTTGAACGATGACCATTAACCTTAAAATACTTATTGGTTTTTAGACTATATATTTTTACCACACCAAGAGGAAACACATTAGTTACAATGAAAGATCTCACCCATCTAAAGCATAATTTTCTAGGAAATAATTCCAAACAAGTAATAAAGTTGAAATTTTTGACCAACTAAAAGTTATTTTCTATAACTTCTTTAATCATGAAAAGCTTTTGTCTTTTCCTTGTAAATTCTAGAACTCTCGTGGACATCATTATAAATTTTCTCTATCTTTTGTAATTGCAATTTTTATTGCTCACTATCCTTATCAAGTCTCATATTGCATTGCTTGATGACCTAATATGCCTTATATTCTAATTCTGTTGGAAGATGAAACTATTTTCTTAAAAAATAAATAATAAGGAGACATAATGATAGGAGTTTTATAGGCTAGGTTGTAGGTCTATAGTGCATTGTCAAGATGCTTACTTTAATCCTTCCTATTTGAGCTGATAGTCTTTTTAAGTATGGATTTAATCTTCTTATTAGACACCTCAATTTATCCACTACTTTATGGATGGCAAGTAGTGGAAACATTGTGAGAGGCATTGTATCACTTTAGTAAAGCCTCTACCATTGCCTTTCACAATCACTGATTATAACTCCTAGTGTTCTAAATATCATTAAAAAGTTTGACTTGAATAAATCTAGAACCACTTTAAAATCATTAGTGTAGGTAGTTTTTGCTTCTACCCACTTTAAAATATTATCCATAATAAGAAGTACATAATTGCCATATGAAAGGGGAAAAGGATCGATAAAATCAATATCCTATAAATAAAATATTTCATAAACAAAAAAGGGGTTAAATGATTTCCTAAGTTCCAAGATTTCTAACAATGTATATAAGCTTTATAAAATATGTATTAACCACAAAATAGATTATGATAAGATAATCCATATTTTAACACCTTGCGAGTTGTTTTGTTAGGACCAAGGTGTCCCCATACGCATATGAATGACAGAAATTTAAAATTAAAGGAATTTCATATTGAGAGACATACCTTTAAATGATTTAGTCATAATAAAATTTCTATAAATAGGGATCATTCTAAACATATTATTTAGGATTACTCTTTATTTTATCCTTTTCTATCTCTAAACAAATCACTTGGTAATGTTTTAATAAATGACAGCACGCTGTAACACAACTTAAATTAAACTAGACCTACTACTGTAGCAATGGTGAGTCTAGGTCGATCCAACAGAGAGTGTGTGTAAAATTTATAAAATGAAATTAATTGGTATTTAGGTTTTGGGGGGGGGGGGTTTGGTTTTTAAAATAAAAAAATAAAATAAAGCTAAAGTAACTAATAGAAGAAATCTAAAGAAAATATGTAAAAAAATGATGAAAGTGGGGAATTCAGTAGGGACTCGATTATATGATCAAATCTTGGCTTACACCCTAATTAAACATATTTCAATTATTTGTTGTTCTCAAACCTCTCTTAGCAACTATTAATCGTGGGTTAATAATTATCCCGAGTTTTCCTTTAGGAAGTATTTAATCAAGATACGATCGTTAGTTAAACCTAACCACTGAATAATTTAGGATGCGATCTCTATATTTAATTAGGCAGTAGCATTACAAATTAGGAAAACTGATTAATCAAGGCAACAATCACATACAATGCATTATTTAACCTAGGTTATGTTATTCCTAATGATTATGAACCCTTAGTTGCTAAAAATGAATTTCAACATAACAATTACATATTGCATTAAATATTCTAGCAACAACTTTATAATAAAACAATCCAATGAATGCATTAAAATCATCTTTTCACAATACCTAATGGGTTCTTACACAAATAATTGAACGATAATGAGAATACGATTATCCATATAGCCTAAATCCATACACATCGAATAATGTAATCAATTTTTAAAGAGAGAAAGAAATAATTAAAACAATGAAGGAATGCTTAACTGAGTTATCAGCATCGATGTTGCCTCCGAACCGGTGTTGTGAAGCCACCCCTCTATGGGTCTCTCATGGTTGAGAGCTTTGCCCTTTTTCTTCATGATCTCTCGAAGCTCCTGAAGAGAAATTTTGGGTCAACCCCTAAAAGGTTCCCCCAACTGAAGAGCACCCTTTGTTCTCTAGCTATTGTTATTCTCCTTTTTTTCTTAAAATCTCACGCACCTCCTTAAATCCTCATTCTCACTTCTATCTATATTCCTTGCTACTATGCATTTCAATGTCTACCCAATGACAACGTTTCATCTCCTACCTTGTCCTCCTACACTGCATTTTGTTATTGGTCAAATGTTTGCATTTAATGCCAATGTCTACATGAAAAACTGACATTGTTTGTGTGAGATGCTAACAATAAACATAAATGTTGTTTGCATACAACATTTACTGCTTTACCGTTTTTCCATTTTGCTTCATGCTTCCAGCTATTGCATGCATCGTTTTGGTCATTTGCTACTTCTATGTATCTGAATTTTGTTTCGTGTGGATTCGTTTTGGTATAGGCTTTTGCTCTTTGTTGTTGCCCGCTGTATTGCATGTCGTTTTCCTTTGACTTTGTTGTGTTTTGGTCCATCTGTTGCATGAAATAAGCACTTTGCTTGCATGTTTTCTTTTTCTGCATTTTGCTCCTTACTATGCTGCCATTTCATGTCTTTCATTGTTGTTCTGTTGCCATTTATCTTAATGTGTTGTTATCGTTTTGGTCCTTTTTTAGTAGCTTCTTAGTTATCTTCATTTGGACTAAATTTGTTTCCTTCTTGATCTAATTTTCTTCTTCTTACTCTATGAAGAAAAGTGAATATTATTCTTCAAAAAATGGACCAAGTATTATGCTTTTGACTCACTTTAACTTTTTTGCTTCTGAATTGTGTCTAAAATCAATATAAATCAAAGTGAGTATCTTAAGCAGTTTTATGTCATTAATCACTAAGTGTTATGAAATAAATTCGTAATCAATTAAGCACCTATCAATTTCCCCCATACTTAACTTTTGGCCGTCCTCGAGCAAAACATTACAATTAAGCTCAAAGACCTAAAAATGTTTACTCAATTATCATATTTTCCAAGAATACATAATCATAAGAAAAGATGAATGACTTTAAAAAATCATCACAAGAACTCAACATTCTAAACTTTTACTCATGGTCAATCAACATTCAATACCTTTAAAAATCGAGCAATCGAATGGTAGACCTGGAAAATATGTTTAAACAAGGTATGTTTATAGGCACACTTAAAATGATCATGCCATTCCACAACTTTGCATATCATTTCATATATACGCCCACACTATTGTACTTTTGTAAATCCACAAACTCAATAAATAACAAATGCTTCATTAGCTTTAAGGCTTACGTGAGACATTTGGTTAGGTTTGAAGCATGCAATGTGGTTAATACAAAAGAAAGGTTAATAAATTATAAGGGGGTTTATCAAAAACAAAAATTATATAATTCTGGGGCTATTTGGCTAATGTAGCTTATGAAGCAAAAATACCTAATAATCTCTATGTTAATGCATATGATAAAAATGTGGCCTTGAATAAAGAATCAAAGCAAAATAAGGATGGACTTGTCATGAAGGTCACACATTATCAAAAGACAATGAGACTGATATGAATGTGTCAGTGTAATAAGGCTCAAAATCTCATTGGCTTTGTCTACCACTAATCAATACTCTTCTAAAGATAATGCACATTGACCAATTACAAGAGAAAAAGTACATGCTAAGGTTGCCATGAAATTCTCTATTCAATTCATTCTCTACTCATGCCTGTATGGTCTTTGAAGCAATTGAAAATGAGAAAATGTTTGTTTTATTTGTTTTATTCATTCTCTCATTTTGATTGAAAACTTAAAAAAGTAAAAAAAAACAAACAGATATAGAAACATACATGCATATAAAAATTAAATGCATAAATTTAAAGGAAAAGAAATGTTCTTCCCTTCGATTTCCTTCTAAGAAGCATCTTTATTTAGGGTTGCTGGCTCAACTCTACACTTCCTTTATGTGACAAAATTGTGATCTTTAGGTATTATAGTTAGCGTCACTTCTACTCGAGATTGTTCCAGATAGAGCCTTAGTTGATCATCATTCGCATTTAGCGTCCTCCCTATCCTTATACTTTCTATCTCTACTGATTCCATGCACTTTGGAAAGATCTCAAATGTCTTTTCACCTTTTTCTTCCTCGTTTAATTCCTCTAACCTGCTAGATAAAGAGTCATTCTTAACAACAAAATGAAACTCAATATTTACCTCCGACCTAAAAGATATAGTTTTCTCTGCCTCGAGCTCCTCCTCAACTTCTTCCACACAAGCAATTCCTTGAGTATTGCTCTCAAAATGTTCAAGCTCCTCATCGCTTTGTAAATCCTTTGTGGAAACATCCCTTGGGTACACAACGGGTTGATATGGCTGATCCTCTTTAATTTGTGATTCTAAGGAGTCAATTCTCATTGCCCTCTCAGCCATTTGACATGCCATATTGTGAAGTCTATACGTTGTATCCTGCTAGAGTTGTTGCATACCCTGTTGAAGCTGCTACTGTATATCTTGTTGGAACTGTTGGAACAGTTGTTGTATATCCTGTTGGAATTGTAAGATTGTAAAGTTTTAGCGATCATAATATTAATCAATTCTTCAAGAGGTGTACCTGAATCGTGATAAGAAACTTTTGGTCTGTACGGAAATTGTTTTGCATGCTACAAACTGTCATAGAAGTATTTCTGTTGATCATCCCATCCATAACTAAAGTTAGGTTGATCAGTCCAACCTTGGTTATAGGATTGAGAATAATAGTTATAAAAGAAATCACCTCTATCCATGTCAAAATTTTTTTTTCATCACAAACATGAAACTATTAATCATGGGTTAATAATTAACTCAAATTTTCCTTAGGTAGTGTTTAATTAAGATACTATCGTTAATTAAATCTAGCCACCGAATAACCTAGGATATAATCTTTAGATTTAATTAGGAAGTAGCATTACGAATTAGGAAAACTGATTAATTAAGGAAACAACCACATACGATGTATCATTTAACCTAAGTTATGTTATCCTTAATGATTGCGAACCATTAGTCACTACAAATGAATTTCGACATAATAATTACAGATTACATTAAATATTCTAGCAATGGGTTTGTAAGAAAACGATATGGTGAACTCATTAAGATCATCTTTTCACAATGCCCAATATATTCATACGCAAATAATTAAACAATAATGAGAATACAATTATCCATACACAAAACCAAAATCGATACACATCGAATAACACAATCAATTTCTAAAGAGAGAAAGAAATAACTAAAATAGTGAAGGAATGCTTAACCAGGTTGGTGACGTTGATGTCATCTCTAAACCAGCGTTGAAAAGCTACCCCTCTATAGGTTTCTCATGTTTGAGAGCTTTGCCCCTTCTTTCCATGCTCTCCCGAAGCTCCTAAAGAGAAATTTGGGTTAGCCCCAAAAATGTTCACCCAATCAAAGACCACCCTTTGTTCTCTTGCTATTGTTATTCTCCTTTTTTTTTCTAGAAACCTCACACGCCTTCTTAAACCCTTGTTCTCACTTCTGCCTATATTCATTGCTATTGTGCATTTCGACGTCTAACCAACGACAACGTTTCATCTCTTACCTTTTCCTCCTACACTGCATTTTGTTATTGGCCAAACATCTGTGTTTCATACCTATTGTCTGCATGAGGTGCTAACAGTAGATGCAAACGTTGTTTGTGTACAATATCTGCTACTTATTGCTGTGTTCATGCTTCTAGTTACTGCATGCGTTGTTTTGGTCATTTTCTATTTCTGTCCGTCTACGCTTTGATTGGCGTGGACTGCTTTTAGCATAGACTGCTACTCCTTGTTGTTGCTAGCTGCACCGCACTTTGTTTTCCTTTAGCTGTGCTGTGTTTTGATTTATCTGTTGCATGAAATGAACACATTGCTTGCATGTTTTCTTCTTTTGCGTTTTGTTCCTTACTATGCTATCGTTTCATGCTACTCTTTGTTTTTATATTGTCGTTTAGCTTCATGTGTTACTGTCGTTTTGTCCTTTTCTAGTAGCTTCTTGGTTGTTTTCTTTTAGACTGAATTTGTTTCCTTCTTGTTCTAATTTTCTTCTTCTTACTCCATGAAGACAAGTGAATATTAATCTTTAAAAAATGACCCAAATATTATGCTTTTGACTCACTTTAACTTTTTTCTTTCAAATTGTGCTTAAAATCACATATAAGTCAAAGTGAGTATATTAAACAATTTTATGTCATTAATCACTAAGTGTTTTGGAATAAATTCATAATTAATTAAACACCTTTCACTAAACAATGAGCTAACTCTATAAACATACTAGGGAATTGATTTTTGAATGGTAAAGAAATGCTCACCTAGAAAATCACTGTTCTGTGATGATGGTGTCGCACTTGTCACCAATTTACTGAGATAGTCATCTACTAAATTTTGTATCTTTTTTGTTGCATATTTTCAAATCAAACTCTTGTAATAAGAGAATTCATCAAATGAACCTTGAATTTGCCTCTTTCATAGAAATTAGGTACTTGAGAGCTTTATGATTAGAATAAAAAATTACTTTAGTGGCAATAAATATGGGTGAAACTTTTCTAAAGAAGAAGAAAAAAATTCGTAGAAGTTTGTTTTTCATTGTGGTATAGTTACTTTGTACATTATCAAATGTTCTTAAAGTATAGTAGGTAACATGATAACCTAAGAGCAAAAACAATGTGTTTACTCACATCACATATAATCTCAAAAAGAAGATTCCAATTTGGTGGCTAAATTATGGGTGCAAAATTTAGAAAATCCTTTGTCTTATCAAACATTACTTTACATACATCATTAACTCAAACTACAGTTTTGTTTGTAACAATCTACATAAGGGTTGAGTAATCTTGAAAAATTCGTTGATAAAGTATTGATAAATTCCTACATAATTAAGAAAAAGTGAACTTATCATACACTTACAAGGTAGGTTTAGGATTTAATCTCATATATCTTTGTTTTATCTACATCTAGTCGTCTAAAGGGCTAAATATATCCTGAGATAATGCCTTAATCAATTATAAAGTGATATTTTTCATAATTAATAAAATTTTTTTTCTCTACATATCTTTCAAACACATTGGTTAGATTAGTCAAACATTCATGAAAAGAGTTACCATAAATAGTGAAATCATCCATGAATACCTTAACAAATTGCTTAACATAATCCAAAAAGATATTTACCATGCATTTTTGGAAGGTGGCAGGTGCATTAAAAAGTCTATAGTATGTGTTGATAGGCAAAACTACTAAATGGGCATATGAAGGTAGCTTTGTCTTAGTCCTCTGGCATAAGTAGGATTTGATAAAACCTTGAATAACCATCAAGACAACAAAAGTGAGTGATGAGTAAGTTTTACATATAATAAAACTCTCAATACTCGGTATCAATCCCATAAGGAACTAACTAAAAAAAATGAACCTAACTTTGTCTAAGGTAACAAAATATGATATGAGTGAAAATAATAACAGAAAATTAAAACAATTAAATAAAAGTAATCAAATAACAAATATCAAATGAGCTTCCAAAATTAAGTAAGGATGTTCAAGTATGAATGCATATGATTTATTCTTTCATTATTTGGCTCCCTTAATGATTATTGATTCAATTATGTGCCGATCCTAAAAAGGTTGGAATACTCTCTAATAACACCTAACCAATTAACCCTAATTGAATATGAAAATTCTAGAATTGCAATCTCTCAATTCACAATTCTTTCCTTAACATTTTCAATTAGTTCTAAAGTTATCTATTGAACAATTAAGTTCTCACACAAGATCCTCTTTGAATGATAGTTGATTTGTTAATCATGTGACATTTTAATTCACCGAATCACATTGCACAAATTAATCAGTTACTTTTGACTCAATTCTCTCGATTTATTGCTAAAGTATGAATATGCACTATTAACACAACACAAAATATGTATTGAATCAATAAAAGATTAAAGTCACAAAACAACTACGAAATAAACCCTAATATGAAATTTAGAACATAATTAACGTAATAGACATCTAGATATTTAGTTTACGCATCAAGTTATATGAAAATAACAAAGGAGAAAGAAAGAAAAACTCTCGGAGCTTGATATGGAAAGTTGGAAATCTAGACCTCTCTCTTAATCTTCCTTATTTAATCCACTTTTGCAAGATGGAGGCTATATTTTTTAGGCTACATAAGGCTCTTAAATAGTCCCAGAGGGTCTTAGGATTGTAACTAGGGTTTTCACCCATTAATCAGTTCTCAAAATGCCCCCAAACCCTAAAATAGATGGAAAAAGTCATTCCTGGGAAGCCAATGTCACGTTCATGATGAAGTGAATTTACTCTTTGTCATGATCATGATCACGATCATGCATGACTCCCATGGCACGATCATGACTCTCGGTAAATCTCTTCTATCACGACCGTGACATGGGAGTCACAATCATTAACTAGCCCACGTAGCTCCATGCACATCCAAATCTCTTATTCTTCACCTATTTGATTTCCAATACTAACAAACACATGAGACACCTTAAGAAACATATAGATAAGAATGAAACATACTTTAAACTACAAAACACTTAGGTCTTCTTTAGTAATTTGTAACGAAGGAATTGAAATAAAAAATGGGAATGGTAATAAAAAGCAAGAATCAAAATGAAAATAAAATTACTAATTATGCGTGTTTGGTATGCAAGCATTAGGAATAAGATTATTAAAGTTAATAGTTATACCAGTGTTTGATCGTTAACTTATATTTAGTTATTATATAATTTTTTACATAGTTGATTATAATATTTTATACTTTATAAATAATTAATAAAATTTTAATGATTTATAAAATTATTAATTTTTAAATAAGTATGAATAATTTTTACGATAAGAATAAAAGTATCAATAAAAAATTAATTATTAAAAAGTAATATAAAAGATAATTTTGATAATAATATTCTAATAAGAATCAATATCTTGATAAAAATACTTAAACAAGAACAAAACACGAAACACATAAGCCACATTCATGCAACATGCAATAATGAGACAATGGCATCTAACTTTATATAATCAATTTAACCGTAAACATCAATCATTCAAGTTGTGCCAACATACTGATCTATGCATTTCATGATTAAGCACTTTGATTTGAATATAAATATTGATCAAAACATTAACATCATATTCATTCACCTTTAGCACTTGTACACATACATTATAATTACCAATAAATCAAAATTGCAGCTATCACTTAGTATCATTTCATGAGAATTTTTACTATTTTCAAAGATCGGCAGGATTTATTCATAGAAACACAACTTTTTAATTTTCTTTAACGTTAACATATTCTTTTGATACGAAGGCAAACTCCTTGTCATAAATGTCTGCCAATTACTCAACTAGGCCATGATTTATTAATTAGCTTGGTTAGAATGTCATTCTAGCTTTTTGACACTTTGACAAACATTTTGTCGTGAATGCTTTCGGTACTCATTAATATCACATTCTCAACTGGCTACCAGCTTTATTCATAACCGAATATTTGTTTTAAAAGGGCTAGTAGAATAGTTATTTATTTAATACACACTTTTTAAAAATACATATAGCCTACTTAATTTCTTTTTATTCAATCATCCTCATGAAAGGTTAAAAATGATGCTAACTCATTAAATTGAATCATAATCATAAATGTATTTAACAAATTTCCTAAAGTGAACAAACTAATGTCATTTCCTAATTAACATGCATATTCAACAAAAGATACTTAAAATGTGAAATTAACAAGCCAATATGCCTTTACAAATTCAATGACTATATTCAAAGCTAAACTACTTCCATCAAGTTATTACCATTGACACATTGATACAATTCATACATATGCAAAAAATGTTCACACAGTGTAAAATTAATTAAAAATTAACAGTATGGTATGAAAAGTTCAAATCATGGCATGTCAATGCACAATCCTCCGTATAGGTGGACAACACATTGTCCTCAATGTGAGGAAAACAAATGAAACATATATAAATAACAAGTCATAACATAAAAAAAGGTAAGAGCATGAAACCCATTAAGGAGATCAAGGTGGTGATGGTGTTGGATATGGAATGTGAACACCTTGAGCAGAGAACTATTTATAAATCTTCTTGTTGTCTCGTCGCTATTATCGTTGTTATTATGTCATCTCCTTTAAAAGTTTGTTGTTGTGAGAAACCAATTTGAAGACCTTCTCCTAGCCTTTCTTTTCCTCATCATTAATTTTGAGCATTTAGCACTTTGTTTAGTCCTAGCAATCCTCTTCCTCATCTTCTAGCAATCCCTTGCTTCCTCAACTGTCTTCCTCATTAGTGATCCTCCAGAGGTTGCATCAATGATGCCCTTTATGGGTGGATTAACTCCATTGTAGAAGGTTTGCAATAGAAATTCTCTAGGTAAGTTATGATGAGGACATCTCCTTTTCAAATCCTTGTAATGCTCCCATAATTTATAGAGTGACTCCCTATCATTTTGTTGAAAATTTATGATCGCTTTTATTAATCTGGTCATCTTTGTCAACAAGAATTACTTATATAATAATACCCACACCAGTTGCTCCTATGTTATGATGTTTATCGGTTTTAAGAAATTATGCCATGCTTTGGATCTATCCCCTAGGCGAAAAGGGAAAAGCCTCATCCTCACAACATCTTTCGACATATTATTATATCAAAAAGTATCGCCTATCTCTAAAAAGTTTAGTAAATTTGTGTTAGGATCCTCGTTCATTAACTTGTAGAATTGAACGTTGTTTTGTAGCATATTCAACAAAGCTAGTTTTATTTCACATGAGGTTGGCACTAGTGGTCAATTAATGCCTTATTGTGTAGCGTTAAACCCTGGTCTCATGAAATCCATAAAGGTTTGCTGTTGGTCTTCTTGATTGTATTCTTCTATGTAACTCTTACGTTTATGCAGTAGCATGGACATAAGGAAGGGAAAAAATTCCTTAGAATAAAGGAATTCAAATAATAATAAACTAATTCCCTAACAATGATGCAAAAAACTTTATGATAAAGTTTTATATATAATAAAACTCTTAATACCTACAAGCATATGAATCATACCTTGTACTATCGAAAGGTATCGATCCAATGAGGGACTAGTTAAAACGAATTAAACCTAACTTTGTCTAAGGTAATAAAATATGATCTGAGTGAAAATAATAACATAAAATTAAAACAATTAAATAAAAAAATAAAAAAAAACAAATATCAAATATCAAATAAGTTTCTAAAATTAAGTAAAGATGATCAAGTATAAATGTATAGGATTTATTCTTTCATTATTTGCTCCCCTAACGATTACTAATTAAATTATGTGTCAATCCTAGATTGTCGAAGGGTTTGATTACTCTCTCGTAGGACCTAACCAATTAAACCTAATTAAATCTGAAAATTCCAAAATAGCAATCTCTCAATTTACAACTCTTTCCTTAACATTTTCAATTAGTTCTGAAGTTATCTATTGAATAATAAAGTACTAAAACAAGATCTCTCTTTGAATGATAGTTGATTTGTTAATGGTGTGACATATTAATTCACTAACTCTCATTGTGTAAATTAATTAGATTACTTTTGACTCACTCTCTTGATTTATTGCCAAAGTATGAACATGCACCATTAATAGAATGGCAAATATGTATTGAATCAACAAAGATTAAATAGACAAAACAATTGCGGAATAAACCCTAATATGAAATTTAGAACATCATAAACGTAATAGACATATGGAAATTGAATTTACACATCAAGTAATACAAAACTAACAAAGTAGAAAAAAAACTCTATCGAAGATTGATTTTGAAAACTTGAAATATGGACGTCTCTCTCGATCTTCCTTATTTGATCCACTTTTTCAAGATGACTTGCAACATCCCACTACCATGGGGTACGTACCTAAGCTTTTAGGAACATAACCTACGATAATGGTACGTTGGAGCAATGGCAAAACTAACTTATACATGGCTTTAACCCGTATACTTGAAAGACACTATCATTTCATGTAAGACATTCATTTATTTCATTTACTGATAAAGTTTACACTGTTCTTCTCAACGATTGCTTACAAACTCCACACGGGTTCTAACAACATTACAAAATAATAACAACTAGTTTCCTTCAAGAGTCAGTTGACAGACCTCTGAACCATCTCTTAGTCCTCAGACACTCTATGTTCTAACTACACCTTAAGTCTCCTGTCTCGTACCTAAAAAGCCACAGTGCAATTTTTGATGAGTTTTGCAACTCAATGAGTGAACCATCATTGATGGATTCACCGGATCACACAAATATAACTCATATATCGCAGTTATTCACTCAATAAGATAAGCATGTATTCAGAAATGAATATAACAGAAGATCATTCATGACAACTCGCATATCATTCAA
>JANIIA010016469.1:0-13322 GCA_027478495.1 Erythroxylum alaternifolium | reverse complement strand
TTCTAAGGCAAAATTTCAAATTCCATGCTTATTCCATAAACTATCATGCTTAATTCAACGAAAAATTTTCAGGGGCCGACATTGTATGTTTTCATTTAGTTTGATTTCCATTTTTTTTCTTTTGTGCTTAATATTAATTTAGGGTAAGAATTGATTATTTTTATGTAGGTAGGAAGATTAAGCAACTTGGAGATTGAGCTAGAGATCAAAGAGGAGAAGAACAGAGGAGAGTATCTATTGCAAATTCCCACAATCATGGGAATCAAGCCACTTCCCATAATTGTGGGAATTATACTCCTAGTCATTATATGGGGTTTCATTAAAATTAGGGTTTCTAGACTATTAAAAGAGAATTAAGCCTCCACGATCAAGGGGAGACGAAACCCTTCTGTAGAAAGAGCCTCCTTGAGTAAAGAACATAAGTTTTTAGCCTTGAGGAAGGATTGAAGTGAAGGATTATCATCAAGATCGAGAAAAATAGCACATTAATAGCTAAAATTCCAGATTTGGCAAAGAAGAGAAGTTTCTTTTATTCAATTTTCTGTGTTTTTCTTTCTTCTAATCTTTGCAAGATGGATTATTTGTGTGTTGATGATGTTATGGAGACCACGATTGGCTGGTTTAGTTTTAGGTATTGCTTTTGAACTATTTTGTTAAAACTCCTATTTTATTGTATTGAATGAAAGTGTCTTTGATGATTGTTGATTTTATTTGTTATCTTGCAACAAATTGGGAGAGTGAGTAAGATTATTTGTGTAGGACTGTACAACGAAAGTTGACAACCTATAGACTTCCAATCATCATGTCAATTGATTAGTTAGAAGAGAGATCGCGGCGAATTCAATTGATCACCCATAGGATAGTTTAATAACTAGTTGAATTGGTGGAGTCATTGGGTAGGTTGACTTAAATTTGATTAGGGATAATTGATTATACCTTAAGAGAGGGTAGTTAATACATTTGAAAATCTTACATGAGACACAATTTGATTAATAAAATAGGGGGGAGACAAAATAGGAAAAAAGTAATCTCTAGTCTTTAGATTCTTGAATTTTGATCTTTCTACATTTTGGCATTGGAAAATGTTCGTTATTGATTCTTTAATTTAAATTTAAATTTCTAGATTATTTGCATTAAACAGTTTTGTTTCTTAAACAAAGTTTTGTGTAAATTTAGTTGTGTCTGGGCATCAATCCTTGTGGGATCGATATCTACTTTTTAACTACAAGCCACGACCCATACACTTGCAGTTTTTGAGCCTAAAACAAGTAGTTTGTGCCATTGTTAGGGATTGATTGTTTAGCATCTCGTTTAATTTAGATTACTTTGATTTAAGAATTTTGATACTTTTCTTTGTGTATCTGCAAGTGCATGAACACAAGGAGCATGCAAAGAACAAAAGAAGTTAGTGAAGATGAATTTCCTAACATTAAGAGACATGAAAGATAGTTGAGAAAGGTAGAGCATCTAAACTTTTCATAACAAGATATGGATGAAGAAAGAGAGCAAGGATGATTGAAGAGGACTCTAATGGATTTTCATGAGGCCAGGATTAAGTCCTCAAGGAGTGGTAAGACCAATGGTTCAAGTGGACAATTTTGAGATAAAGCTGACATTCCTGAACATTCTATAAAATAATGTGCAGTTCTACAGGCTATCCAATGAGAATCCGAATGCCCACAATGTAAATTTTTTGGAGATCTGTGACACTTTTCATTTAAATGGAATGTTTGAAGATGCAGTGAAGCTGAGGTTGTTTTCATTCACATTAAAAGATCGGGCTAAAACATGGTACAACTTACTGAATTCAGGACAGATAATGACTTGGGAGTAGCTTGCCCAAACATTCCTCGCCAAGTATTTCCCATTAACGAAGACAATGAGGATTATCAAAGAGATTACAAATTTCCAGCAAAACGATGGGGAATATTTCTATAAAGCTTGGGATAGATTTAAGGAACTATAGAGAAGTTGTTCTTATCACAACCTTATGGGAGAGTTTTTGCTTCAGTCATTTTACAATGGAGTGAATTTGAGCACAAGAGGAACCATCGATGTAGTAGCTGAAGGTTCATTAATAAGGAAGACTGTGGAAGCAACTCATGATCTTTCGGAAGAGTTGGCGAATAATAACTACATGTGGTAGAGCAAGAGGAGCAAATAAGGGCAGAAAGAACAAAAAGGTATGATACCCATTGACTCTGGTACTGCTTTACAGGTTCAGATCATAGATCTTACGAAGCAGCTGAATGAGCATCCTCCTCTATAGTGAAGGCAATGTAAATTTAATGTGAGTTGTGTGGGCGGAACAACCACTGCTTAACAGAGTGTTTTCTATTAGGAGCCGGTGGTACAGAACAGGTAAGTTAAATAGGCCAGTTGTAATGAGGTAGTAACTTGTACTCGAATACTTATAATTTGAGATGGAAAAACTATCCAAATTTTTATTAAAGTAATAACAATGTAGGTGGCCAAGCGAGACTACAAGGACTGCCTAGATTCTAGCAAGATTGAATTCGAGCAATGGAAAGTAAAATGGAAAAGATAATGGAAGTGTTGGGGTCCAAATTGGCAACTCAAGAGGAGAATCAAAAGAGGATGTTTCCTAGCTAGGTAGAAATTCAGAAGAGGATGGAAGCGAAATTTGACCAAATCGTGATGAATCATGCCTCATCGATCCTTAACTTGGAGGTTCAGGTAGGTCAACTCGCTAACACTTTATCTTCGAGAAATGCAGGTAGCTTACCGAGCAACGCTGAGATTAACCCAAAGGAGAGAATTATGGCTATCACTCAAACAGAGAAAAAGGAAAGTGAACATGAGGAGAAAGACGGAGTCAAGAGAGAAGGACAAACAATTTTGGAAGTCTTTCTGAGTGAACTAGTAAGCGAGCTGATTAGGGAACTTCAACTTGGATTTCCACATCAAATTTTTACTCAACGGAAGTCATCTTCAAGTGGAGCAGCAAAGAATCCTTAGAAGGTTGAGCTAAGCAAGATAATAAATATAACAAATCAACTCCAAACAAAGCTCACGTTAAAGGAATCGGTGAAGAAAGAGGTCAAAGAGCACATATCAGAAGGAAATCCACATATAGCACAAAAGAAAGAAGACCCAGGGGATTTCTTCATTTTGTGCAGCATAAATGGAATTGAGATAGATAGGGCATTTGCAAATGGGGATTTAGTATTAACATGATGCCATACACGTTTTGTCAGAAGTTGAGTTTAGGAGAGCCAGAGTCCACTAAGGTATTGGTGAAAATGGTTGATAGAATAGTGGATTAGCTGACAGGAATCATCAAGAATGTGTAGATATGGATTGATAAATTTATCTTCCTTACAGATTTCTACATACTGGATATTAGAGAAGATGCAAAAACCTTGATGGTTCTTGGGCAACCGTTCCTAGCTACTTGTCATTCGATAATTTATGTGGATGGGGGAGAATTAACACTAAGAGTTGGAAAGGTGAAATTAACTTTCAAAGTATCCAAGAAAGACTATCGTTCTCCCTTATCCCTAATGGATATTGATAGGTGTGCATTAGTATATGTTTTTCTATGTAATTGGCGTGTGGTTTCTTGCATACTTGTTGAACATTGTTGAAGTTTAGGAATCATTTTGTATATTTTTGTTTAGTTAGATTTCCATTGTTGTTCTTTTATGTTTGATGTTAATTTAAGGTAAGAATTGAATATTTTTCTGTAGGAAGGAAGATGGAATAACTTGAAGATTGAGTTAGAAATTAAAAGGAAGTGTTTTGTGGCCAATTCCCACGATTATAGGAATCATAATCTAAGACAATATACAAGGCTTCATTAAACTTATTCTATAGAACCACAATCTTTGGAGTAAAGAACACATGTTTGGAGCCTTGAGGAAGGATTGAAGTCAAGGATCATCATCAAGATTGGAGAAAGTAGCACATCAACATCAAAATTTCTAGATTTTGGCAAAGAAGAGGAGTCTTTTTATTCAATGTTCTATCAATCCTACTTCTTCTATTCTTTATAAAATGGTTTATTTGAATGATGATAATGTTACAAAGACCATGTTAGGCTGATTTAGTTTTAGGGATTGCTTTTGAACTATTTTGTTAAAACTCCTATTTCATTGAATTAAATGAAGTTGTCTTTGATGATTGATGAATTTATTTGTTATCTTGCAACAAATCGAGAGATTGAGAAAGATGACTATGTGTAGGATTTTACAACAAGAGTTATGACCTAAAGACTTACAATTATCAAGAAGAGAGATCTCGACTAGTCAATTGATCACCCATAAGATAGTTTAATAACTAGTTGAATAGGTCGAGTCATTGGGTAGGTTGAGATATCGTTCAATTGATTCCCTTTAATTCAATTTGGGACAATTAATTACACCTTGAGAGAGTGTAGTTAATACATTCAGAAATCTAGGGTGAGATATAATTCAATCAATAAAATAAGAGGGATACAAAATAGGGAAAAAAGTAATCTGTAGTCTTTAGATTCTTAAATTCCAATTTTTCAGCACGTTGGTATTGTCTATTATTTTGAGTTAGTCTTTCAGGTTTATTTAAATTTTCTAGATTATTTTTACTAAATAATTTTGTTTCTTAAACCAAGTTTTATCTAAATTAAATGGTGTCTGGACATCAATCCTTGTGGGATCGATATCCATTATTTTAAGCTACAAGTCACAACCCGTTCACTTGCAATTTTTGAGTGTCAAACAAGTAGATAAGTTTTACCATTAACAGGTTTTTGACGCCATTTTCAGGGATTAATTGTTTAACATCTTGTTTAATTTAGGTTACTTTGATTTAAAAGTTTTTGATACTTTTCCTTATGTATTTGCAAGTGTATGAATACAAGGAACATTTGAAGATTAACAGAATTTAGTAACACATCAAGATATCTTAGAATGAGGAATGAGACATTTAAAGAGATAGATGCCAAGAAGAAACAGAAAGAACAATGATGGAAGACAATTATTATAGGGGGCAAAGATTTTTTACAAATTACAATGAGGCACAGTATGGTTGTGGAAGTATCGATTCCTATTGGAACATGTACACTGCAAGATGGTAGAACAACCCAGATTTTTATTGATCTAACAATGCAAGTACTTATATGGGACGTCAAGACATATTTGAATTTTAGCAAGATCGAATTGGAGCGATGAAGAGTAAGTTAGACAAGTTTATAGAGATGTTTGGTTCCAAATTGGAAACTCAAGAAGAGAACCGGAGGAGGATGTTTTCTAGCCAGGAGGAAAGTTAGAAGAGACTGGAAAAGAAATTCGATTAAATTCTTGAAAATCATATCGTTTCTATTCACAACCTGGAGATTTAAGGAAGACAGCTTTCTCGTGAAATTTTTAAGAGAAGCGTGGAAGAATCTCTGAGAAATATGGAATTACATCAATGAGAGCAATATGAGGCTATCATACTTAAGAATGAGGAAGAGCTAGAAGAATCAATGGAACACCAAGCTAAACCTACTTTATTGAAGAAAAGAATGCCAACCCTCCCTATTATTCACCAGTTTTTGATATACCAAAGGTGAACATCGAAAAACCTTGGGTAGATGTTCATGAAAGGAATTCTATCTTTTGGATTGATGATGATCAAGAGACATTCTGTTGGACCCGAAAATTTTTTCAATTATTATCAATTTATTTGTTTAAATATTTAATTACATTTTGTTTGTTTATTTTTTATCTTATAATTGGGTCATTAAATTTAGTAAGCATGAATAGATAGTAGAATTAGATGGAAAGATTAGAATTAAGTTAGAATAAATATGAGAATGTTAGAATTGAGTTAGCTTAAGGAGTTAGTAGATAAAGACAAAAGAAGGTGTAAATGGGTATTGTATTAAATGATGAGGGCATAATTGGGAGACCAAGGATAAACGTTGTCTTAAAATTTAGAAGAAGAGAAGAGAGAGTCGTAGAAGATAAGAGAAAAGAGAGAAGTTAGAGAAGAAGAAGAAAACGCGGGAAGAAGAGAAATCAAGCTTGTTAAGGTAAGTTAATCATCTTTTCTTCTTGCTTTATTAAACAAATGGGTTGTGTTGAGAATGAAAGGATTAGAGAAAGAGAGAGTGGGTGTTGTGTTGGAAGAAGAGGAAGAAGGAACCCATTTGATTCCTTGGGTTTCTAAACCAGGTCTTGGGTTTTCTAACCTAGATGGATTGTAGGTAGGTTAGGTTTGAGCTTAAATTGTGTTTCTTGCAATATTTTTGTGATTATTGAAGTTTATAAATTTTATTACAATGTTGTTTTGAATGGAACCTTGGTTGTTTTAGGAAACCAAGAGAATCCTACCCAAGGGCAAGAGGAAAGACAACATGAGTTAGATTTTTGCAAAGGATTTAGGTGGGTAATGTATTCATAGTTATTGTATAATTAGGCAAATTCTTACATATGTGTGTGTATATTGATTTGCTTATATTTGATTTGCCTAAAATTGAAATCGTTGTGAATGTTTGAAAATTCTTGATGAATTATGATTATGTTATGCCTTGAAAAAGGTTATGATATTTGTATAAAAGAAAAGAAGAAAAAGTAAAGGAAGCATGAGATTATGGATTTTTGATTGATTATATTGAGCATAAAAATTTGTTTGTGATTGGGCAAGAGAGGAACTTGTTTCGTTAGTCACTTGCATGTTGACCTATAGCCTTCTCCTGGCTGCCCGCTTGAGGCCACGAGATCCTGAGAATTCAAACTCATTTTTTTCACGGTGAAAACTTTGATTTCTCCGTTTTGTTTCACGGAACTCTCAAGCCATTTGTTCATATATTGCATCTCTGAATTGCCAAGAATGATGCATTTTAGTGTTGTGTTTAATGGCTAAAATCTATATATTGTGTTATGAGTTTTGGACTAAATTGGTTAATGCTTGAATTGCTAGCGATACATGTGCATATGCTTGAATTGTGGTCAATTGCTGATTGCTATAAATGCATTAGCCACTGAGCTGTGTAGCTCAACCCATCCTTTTCCACTTCTCAACTACAGAACGAGAAGGTTAGCAATCCTTGCAAGGCATCGGAAACTGCAAGAGAGTTAGAGACTTTTGTGCTAAGTTAGTGAACATTTTGGAAAGCTTTATAGGCATATCAAACATGAGCATCCTTGGAATTTTGTTTTAAGTTAGTGATGTGTATATTGATATGTAGTAAAGATTTTTCAAATATTTACTTTGTTTAGTAACGAGAATGAGAATTTGAGAAATTTCTTTTGTATATGATGAAGTTATTTTTACAGGTTGAGTATGATGGTTGTGGATGTGGAATGAGTATGTGCATATTCTTCTTTGTTGAGATTGCAAAAATTGTTGTTTATTTTAGAATAGCATGTTAGAGATTGGAAAGGTTGTATGGGTTTAGTCTTTTGAGGTGAGATTCACGAATTTAACAAAAGTACTTAGTAGTTGAATTGATATGAAGAGATATGGCATTTTGCAAGTTTTCATAGGTGTAGAAATTGTGTTCTGAATTTAAGGGAAAAAATGTATCAATTTAGGTAGAATTAGCCACAAGTTGTCTTCTTGAAAGTTTCTTTTCTTAGCTTTCTAATGATATAAAGTATGGAATTTTTGGACTTCGGACGCAAAAGATATGGCCTTTAGATAAAGCATAGGTACAAGATGAAGTGTCAGACGAAGCACTAGATGAAGCGTCAGACGACGCACCGGATGAAGCGTCAAATGAAGCATAGGTAGTAGACAAAACATCTGACACATCAGACAAAGTGTTAGACGAAGCACCAGACGAAGCGCCAGGTAAAGCATGGGCACCAGATAAAGCTTTAGATAAAGCAATTTTGTCCCTTTAGATGGCAAAATCTTTCTTCATATTCTTAAAAAATGTTGAATATCTCAATTTCTTCTTGGAAACTGTATTAAAACGACCAAAATACGATATCTCTAGTGAAAGTTATGCCAATTGTCCCAAGATAGGTACAGTATGATTGATGACATAATTAGGTTTGACTCTTTTGGCCATAACTTCATCACTCGATCTCCAAATGAAGTGATTATTAAACTAATAGATTCCTAACATATTTATCTACCTCTCCATAAATTTTGGCATCCATTGGGGTTGATTCCAAAAATATTGATGGAGAGAAAGTGAGGGAAACGACCAAAAGAGCATGAATTGGTTGTTTTACTAAACATACTTTGGTATTTTAATCATATCATGACTTGTAGAGCTCTGAATGAGATGATTATTGTTTCAAAACAAACTAAAGACATGGAGCTACAATAGTTCTAGAGAAGTAAATTTGTGATTCTGCTGTCTGAACTAGTTTTGGCTAGAGAGATCCCGTGGAAATAACCTTATAGGATACTACGTTCACGTCTTTTGATATTTCGGATAGCTGGGCTCCAAAAACAGATTCCAAAACATTCAACATGAATGATGTATCTAAGAATTTAAAAGATAGTAGCTCATTCAAGATAAATGGTGTGTTTGAATCTTCTGAAGAATAAAAGGACGAAGAATAGATGAAAATAGACATCAAGTTTGAAGAAGTTATGAAAGTCTCTATTTCGGAAGTTGAAGAAGCAGAGGAGATGAAGGTGATTAAGGAAGAAAGAGAGTAATACATATTCATACAGGATAAGCTGTTGGATTCATTAGAAGATTCATAGAGTTTTCTTATTCCTTGTTATGTTGATAAGTTATTTGGAAAAAGGACATTATTGAGTTTAATCGGTTTTCATAATGTTATCTATATTGTGCTTTTGATTATTTTACAATTTGTGGCTTACTTATAGGCTACAAAACCAATGTTGAATGAAAAAGGTGGAAGCAAGCCATTTATCATTGATCCTGGCTGAGTTTCGAAGGAAGGAGAGTCGAGCTATAGACGTTAAAAGAAGCGCTGCTTGGGAGGCAACCTATAGACTTCTATTATCTTTTGATTGTTTTGTTTATTTATTTGTTCGCTTGATTTATTCAAATAGGATTATGTTTGAATTGAGTTTGATTAATGTTTAATTTGGTTTTTGTTTAAATTCTAGCTTATTTTCTTTTTTAAATTCTTATTGATAATATTAACTTGATGTGTTTGTAGGTTGTGGGATCATAGAGAACCAAAATTAAGCTTGGAAGGAGGTTTGAATTTGTGAGGATCACCTCTTCCCATGATCATAGGAATTGGATTGATTTCTGATTCCCACGATTGTGGGAAATCTCTTCATAAAATTTCTAGAGAGAAATCCCACGATCTTGGGAATTCCATCCGAAGGGAAACTTTTCCCTCCCCTTTTCTTCTCTCACCCATTCTTTAAAATTTCACTACCTCTCTCTCTAACCCATGAATTTCTCTCCTCCCACTCTCTAACACTCTTCAATTTTCATCTAGATTATTGGTATTTTCTTCATCTCTTTGCATTAATGTTACAATCCTTTCATCTTTTAATGTATTAATTATTCAAAAACACAAGGAGGATTTGACTACGAATTTGCTCTCTCTCTATTAAATACAAATTTCACTCATCTTCTTCTCAATTTTTGCAAATTTTTCTCTTACAATGGTACCAAGGAAGATGATGGCTAGGAAACCAATTGATGAACTTCACTCACAAATTTTTGGTGAAGGCAAACACAATTTAGTGGCGACATCCTGCTCTCCTTTCCCAATCTATTCGGAGGAAGAAGGTATACGTTTCTGTGAGCTTAGAGATAGAGAAACATTCACTCCTAGGTATTTTGATTTTGAATTATTAGAGAATATAGGAGTGAGACTGCAACTTGAGCAACTAGCTGTAAACGTAGGATGGAATAGGTTTGTTCGATGTGATGTACCTATTTATTCTACTATAACTTTAGAGTTTTTCACAACGGTCTAGTATAACCCTAAAATGGATGTGTTTTGGTTTAGGTTAGCTGGAAATGTTTTTAAACTCAAATATACTGTCATGCATGAAATTTTCAATTTGTCGAATGCAAAAATTCTAGTTGGTCATGTTGATTTTGACGTAGATTCATATTGGAAAACTCTGATTGGGGAAGAAAACTTTGACTCTAAGAATGCATCAAATTCTTTAATTCGTAGTGGCAAGCATTTACTTTTACACAAATTTTTGTGCTTAACTTTGTTCAATAAAGCTGAAAATAACAAATGCTCGACTAAAGAACTTTTCTTTTTGTGGTGCATGGATCGGAAAATTAAAATCAATACACCTTATAGGATTTTTCGATCAATAGTGGATGTTGTTATTGAAAAGAGTTTGTGTTTTGGAATGTCTCATATTGCTTCTACTTTGGGTGTGTTTTATAATGTTAATATGGAAAATTTATGCACAATGTCGTACGATATGCTTGACATATTATATTTGAGACGTTTTGAGATTTTGGAGTTCCATTCTATGAAACTCCGAAATCCTCAGATGCGTACTGCAGTGAGGAATAAGAGGGGCATCAATATAGCTGCTACCTAACCCTCCACATCTTAAGCAGTCTCGGAGCTAGAGGAAGAAGTAGCGGAGGAGAACATAAGTGCACCAGCACAGATGGACCAATTTTAGTTCATCCTCGACTAGATGGCCTCCAACCAATAACAAATGACATCCTAAATAAATGAGCCCACCACCCAAATGTGACAACTCCATAAGGAGCAGCTTAGCTTGGAGAAGAGGTTCCTTAATTTTTTTCAGAAGAACAATTTTGAAACTCCTTCACCAACACCATCGCCACCATCATCTGAATAAGCTTTTCTTATCCTTTCACTTTTCAATTTTGTTGTTTTTTTGGTTTGGTTTCATATCATTTTTTTTGGTTTGGTTTGATGCCATTTGTTTGTTTCAATTTTTTTTGTTTGGTTTGAGGTCATTTTCCCCTATTTGGTGGTTAACTTGTCACATTGAGGACAATGTGAACTTTAAGTTTGGGGAGGTGACATTGACTTTCTCAATTGTAATGCTAGCATTTTGTTAAATAGGATGCATGTTTAGGCATATCATATGCTTTGTGTCAGCAATGGAATTGTATTTGAATCACTCTGATAAATATTTTGATGAGAATCTATCATGCTAGTTAAAATTAGATTGAATGCATGCTTGAACTCGAATTAGGCTACTTGAGTAGAAAGTGAACCATATAAAGTGATGAAAAATAGTTGGTTACATAAGCTTAGTCACAAAATAGACATTTGAACATTGAGGTAGTGTAGAGATACATAATGAGTTTTCATTTGAGCTAATGTGAGGATTGGGCCATATGACTCCATCTATAGTCATTATATTTCTTTGTTGAGTGTTACCTCCTTAAGTTACTACCTTCAGAACTTGCTTTGAATCAGTTTGAGTCTATTGGATGCATGTTTAATAGAGATGATTTAGGCCCTTTTTCTTTTATGTTTTAACCCTTGGCTTAAATGACTCACCCTTTGTATTATCCTTTGCTACCCCTATTGAGCCTTAACCTTTTGTTTCTTAAAAAAACCTAAAATTTTAAAACTTTAAACCTTTTTAACCCACCCATTCACAAGCTTAGTAGAGTATTAAGCAATACATTAGTTGGGATCGTTATGAAATTTTTGTTACCGAGATGGGTTGAGTATATTTTTGCCTGTGGATTGCAAAGTATATAATGCTATTTTGATTCATAGTTCTTCCATGTATTAACAAAAGAAAGAAAAATAAAAAATATTAAAAAAGAAAAAGGAAGAACAGTCAAGTAGCATCAATCAGTGCAGAATAGTATTTACAATTGTATATCTCGAAGTTATGTTTTGTTATCCCTTTTTATCCACTTTTTGCTTTACGAATGCTTGTGCTTAACCCTTTTTCCCTTTTTACCTACCTTAACCCTTACCACATTACAACCCTAAACAAGTCCTTTTGATCTATTTATGCATGTAATCATTATAGAGGAGAATTGGCGTATTAGCAGCCTATGGTAGTGTAGTGTCATATAGGAAGTTTGAGCGAAACACTAATCCTTAAACACTTGAGCGAATAAGTGAAAACTGTGAGGAAGATTCATTTATGCATCTTTACTTATCTTTGAGTGATTGTGCCAATTGTGAGTTTGCTTATGTACACCAATGAAAAAAGTAGTCATGATATATACATTAACTTGATATTTGAGTTGGCTTAAATTTAAGGGATTGTGTGCCTTGATCTTTGCGAAAATAAAGTGCTAGAATTGATTGGTTATATTTATTTTGCTTGAGGACAAGCAAAGATTCAAGTATGGGGATGTTGATAGGTGTGCATCCAGGATATGTTTTTATAGGTAATTGGCATGTGTTTTATAGCATAATTGTTCTTTATTGTTCTAGTTTAGGATTGATTTTGTTTGTTTTCATTAAGTTTGATTTCCATTGTGTTCTTGTGTGTTGGATGCTAATTGAGGGTAAGAATTGCTTATTTTTGTGAAGGAAAGGAGAGGAAGCAAGTTAGACGATGAACAAGAGAGCATAGAAGAGAAGACAAAAGGAGCACATCTGGGACCAATTCCCACGTTCGTGGGAATTAGGCAAATTCCCACAAACGTGGGAAATCAAGACAGAAAATTTCTGCCTGTAATTCCCATGCTCATGGGAATCATGCAAATTCCCATGGGCGTGCGAGTTGAAATCCGAGGCAATCTGCGATGCTTCATTAAACCTAATTCTTTAGACTATATAAAGAGAATTAAGCCTCCATCTTTGGGGAAGACGACCCCTTCTTGTAGAAAGACCATCCATTACAAAAAATAGTGAATTAGGGACAGAAAATACCGACAGAAATGACAAATATTCCTTCAGTATCTAATATTACCGACGGAATAAACCGACGGCCAAAAACGTCAGAGATTTGGCTGTAGCTAAACTTACAGATGGAAAGTTTGTTTAC
This sequence comes from Erythroxylum alaternifolium, assembly GCA_027478495.1. Lineage (NCBI taxonomy): Eukaryota > Viridiplantae > Streptophyta > Magnoliopsida > Malpighiales > Erythroxylaceae > Erythroxylum > Erythroxylum alaternifolium. The sequence goes on along the minus strand of JANIIA010016469.1, from coordinate 479 downwards.
CGTCGGTACAATTACCGCTGGAATAAAAATAAACCGTAGGTAATTTCAACTGAAAAGTTACCGACCGTCAAAAATTTTCCGTCGTTAAATTTACTGACGGTAAGTTGCTCACCCGTATGTAAATTTATCATCGGAATATTTTGAATATGGTCGGTAAAGTTACCGACGGTAACGTTTTGTCCGTTGGTAAATTCTGACCTATTATCGATGGAGCTTATTGCCCATCGGTATAGTATATAGACAATTACTGACGAAAATTATGTATATTTCCATCAGAAAAATTTTTTATTAAATTTTTTTAAATATATATTTCATTATATTTAAATTATAATCGTTGAAAAATTTTATTAATAATATATATTTAATTAGATATAAATAATTAAATAAAAATTTTGATTAATTAATAAAAATTAAAATATCTTAATTAATAATAAAAACGTTACATTGTAAATAATAATATCTGTAATACAAAGTAAATG
>JANIIA010016420.1:0-13326 GCA_027478495.1 Erythroxylum alaternifolium | reverse complement strand
TCTCGCTTTAGATGATAAAGAAGAAGTCTCGTGGAAAAACCTAGATGATCCAGAAGAACCAATGCGTGCTAGACAATCTGCTAAAGCATTGGTTTCTCGGAATACATGACTAATGCTATAATTACATCTATACGCATAATAAGCGATATCTCTAACAATTCAGACAAATATCTCCATAGGAGGTTTTTTTGCTGTTGCAAGAGCTGGACAAGAACACTACTGTCAGTTTGTATTAGCACACCATGGAGTCCCATATCTTCGCACCTCCACGCTCCTCTCAAAATTCCAGCCACCTCTGCACCAAAGCTAAGTCCCACACCCAAGAATCCCGCCTCTCCATAGATGAAACCTCCTCTAGAATTGCGTATAATATAGCCATAACCAGATGCGCCAGGTGATCCCAAGGCGGACCCATCTGTATTCAAAACATAATCATGGTTTGGTTGAGATTGCCAACAAATGGATCGCACCAAACGTGAGCCTTGAGGCGGAATGTTAACTCCAAATAGCGACTCAATTTGTTATGATTCCTGCACCAACTTCGTTTTCAAATGTCCCATATGCAACATCCTTTCCAAGTGTTCCGTTACTGTGTGCTTGATATACGGTAGCGAGCATTTTTCTTGTTGAAAATGGAACCTATTACGACTCTTCCATAGCTCCCAAAAAATGAAGGTTGCCATATATAAGGCCTTTAGGGCAGACGAAAAACCCCCAATCCTATACCATGCACGTACTGAGTTCCATATATTAGATGGTTGTGGGAATGGTATATCTAACGGCACGACAAAGTGTCCCCAAATATTCAAGGCTTTTGGACATCCCATAAACACATGAGCTATAGTCTCATTATGGTTAAAGCACAAGGGACATCGTGAGGGGTATAAGAATAAGCCAAACTTACACAGAATTTTCGGGAAAGGGAGAAGTCGATTGTACATGCGCCAAACAAAAATGGACATCCGCAATGGGATTATGCGATGCCATATACTGCTCGATATGGCGTGATGTTGCTGGGGTTTGCGTAAGGCTTCATAGGCCGATTTAATTGTAAATTGACCATTTGTTGTGGGCTGTCAAATCAACAAATCATCACCATCCTCAAACTCCAATTCCAAGCTCATTAAAATCTCAACAGTTGTATCGCATAAGTAAGGCTTCATAAGCCGTACTGCCCTCGAAGCTCAAAGAACTACTGAATGGTAAGTTCACGAAAAAGAGGGCTAATAGACCATGGCGAATCCAAAATCACTCCCAAAGGCGACCAATTAACATACCAAAAGGATCTATCACCTCAACGAACCAAGACTTTTGTGATCTTGGAGGCCCTTAGATCAATTAACTCCACTCGCCTCCACATTATTTTAGACCGTGAATGAGGTGATAGTGAAAGAATAAATCTCGACCATAAACCGACACCCTGCTTCACCTTCCACCATAATTTAGCTGAGAATGCGTCAATGATATCATCAAATTTATGGAGCCCCAGACTGTTTTCTTCTACTTTTTTGGAAATGTTTTCCCACGATCTCCAATGCTATCTTTGCTCTCCATCAGAGCTACCCCATAAAAATCTTTGACATTTTGTTTCCATAGCACAAATCACTGATTTTGGAGGGTCAATAGCTGCCCACATGTGCAAAGGTATCGCAGAGAGTACATGTTTAATAAGTAGTAATCGACCGCCCTACGACAATGGTTTATTCTTCCAGTTCCCCAACCTTTTCTCCAAAACATCAAGTAAATACTGAAAAATATCAGCCTTTTTCCTACCCATATAAATACGGCAACCAAGGTAGGTAAAAAGAAAAGTACCACGCTACATCCCCAGGATATCCACAATATTCTGAACTATGCGCGGTTTGCAATTTGTTGTAACAAGGAATGTACTTTTGCTCCAATTAATTTTCTGCCCAGTTGCCTCTTCGTAACCTATGAAAAAATCATCCAGATACTGTAGCGATCTTCTTAAACCTCTCGTGAATATCACTAAATCATCGACAAAGCACAAGTGAGAAATAGGTTGTGAACCCGTGGGGGAGTCATATCGCGCCACCAACCCTAGTTCCATTAAGTGTTTCAACCTGCGGGTAAGCGCTTCCGAGACCAAAAGAAACAAATACGGAGAGAGTGGATCTCCTTGCTTTATACCCCTCGAAGCTTTGAAAAGACCGGAAGGAGAACCATCAACAAGGACTTAGAACCACGAACTTTCTAAATTGGACATTACCATGTGAGTGAAAGGTTTGGGGAAACCAAACACCTCTAATAAATTCTCCAAAAATTCCCAAGAAACCCTATCAAAAGATTTCATCATGTCAAGTTTCAATACCACATTCCCACCTACCGCCTCTTGATTCAAAAACTGGCAAAGATCCTGTGTAAGCAAGACATTATCAGTAATATCATGGCCAGAAAGAAAGGCAGATTATTCCTTAGAAATTAACTTATGGAGTACCCCTTTTATTCGCTCAGTTAAGATCTTAGTGAAGATCTTATTAAGAAAATTGCAAAGGCTAATTGGCCTAAAATCTGAAAAGGTTGTGTATGAAGCCTTTTTTGGAATTAAGGTAATTAGCGTACTAGCTATGGCTCTCAGAATCGGGACTCCCATCATGAATTCCTTGCAAACACCTAATAGATCAGAACATATTATATCCCAACACCTCCTAAAAAATTCACCTCCAAAACCATCCGACCTCGGCGCACTTGATGGATCCAAGTCATTTATAGCTCGGTGGATCTCTTCCAGATCAACATCACGCAGTAATTTGATCTTCCTCTGTAAGCAAGGATGGAGTGTGTTGTAAGAAATCCCTTAGCACATTCCCACTAATATTCTCATGTTCATGCATCAACAAGGTTTCAAAAAATCTCACTGCCTCCACTTCAATCTCGTCACGTCTAACCAACCAAGTACCATCATCAGATTGTATTTTCTGAATAAGCAACCTTAATCACTTCTCCGCTAGTGTAGCATGGAAAATTTTGGTATTTGCATCGCCCTCCTTGAGCCATTTTAATTTCATTTTTTGTCTCCAAAAATCATCACGCTCCTTGAGTTTTTGCAAAAGGAATGCCCTAGCACGGTGAAGCTCCTCTCGATGTTGTTCAGACAGCAACGCTTCATATTGGATTTCAAGTAATCTGACCTCCTCCTCTGTCACTTTAAAATTTGAAAAAACATAGCCAAAAGTCTCTTTGTTCCAAACCTTCAGAACGCCCTTTAATCGACGCAACTTCAAAGAAAAAGCATGTATGCCGTAACCTTGAATAGGCTGATCCTAAGAATTTTTAATCACTTCCATCACCTCTAGCCTTTGAAACCACATATTTTGAAAAAGGAAAACTTTTGGTCTACTTTTAACAATGGGGCCAAATTGATGCAAGAGAGCACAATGGTCCGAAGTAGTTCGATTTAGGTATTGAATAGAAGACTCAGAAAATAAATCAACCCACTCCTGTGAGAAAAGTATACGATCTAGCTTCTTACTCACCCATCCAGTGCTTCGTGTCCCTCACCATGTAAATTCATCCCCAATAGTCTGTAATTCAGAAAGAGCACAAGAATCAATCCAATTATTTAAGTCATCCATAGCCCCGTATCCTAAACCGAACTTCTATAGTATTCCTCTAAGTTTCAGATAGCATTAAAGTCTCCTCCGACCATCCAAAGAAGCCCCAGGTGTAATTCCTAAAAATGCAACATATTATTCCACAGAGGGTGTCTCCCCGTCCTCGTGCTTTTGGCATAGACCATAGAGATAACTGTGATTGGGTGGTTCACCTGCATATGTACAACCTGTTCCATTTCTTCTAACAAAACCACATTATATTCACTATTACAAAAATCCAAATCTTGTCAGAACAAGATCTTAGACTAACATCAAATTGCAACTTCCTCCTTATACTTTGTAAATATGTCAATCTGTATATGATATACTTTAGAAATCTCGAGTCAAATGATCACTTATACAATCATCACGATGAGAATCTCAATGAACATACAATTAATGTTCCAAATGAAAATTTTGTATCGAGTTAGTTTGGTAAACTTGTTCTTAAACAAGAACTCAATATCTCCGTACTTTAAGTCTATGAGATCAACTACTTTCTTTATAAGGAAGAAAAATAGCATGTACTGGCCTTTTTATGCTTTATTAATGTCTAGTCTCAATAGAACAACAACTAGGAATAATTTAGTGATAATATATAAATGTAATATTAATCTCGTAATTATGATCTCACCTTAATTTTATTTGCAATATTTGCAATGTACATTTATCTCATGGAATTTATCATATAAATATAAACATGAATGATATAAATTATGTTTTTAATTAACTATCATTAAAATACAACCACTATATTGGTTGCAGGGTATAAACTAACAATCTCTTACTTTTACTAAGCCAATCATTTAAGTATGTTACACTAAATTATGATATGATGATCATATTACTATTGAGACAATAGTTTAATTAGAGAATTCTACAAAATTTTCTATAGTGAACACTTGCATAAATCTTCCAACTTTCTTCGCAATTATTATTATAGTTTAGAGAAACTACTACCTAAATACATATTTTTATCTTTAAAGAGACCTTAACTCCTTTTACATATGCAATGACTCTACTGTTTTATAGTAAATTACAATTGTAAACAATGTAAGGAACTGTATCAACTTTATTAAAGAAATTTTTGATTCAAATAATCATTTCCACTAAATAAAAAATGTATTATCTAAGTGAAATCCATCTACACCAGGCCAAATGAAGACCAACCTAGACCCTCAAGTACATCTAGCCCTATCCTAATGCTCTAACTAGTTTTGACTCACTCAGAAGGAAAAGATCCTCCCATTCATTATGTTAAACTTGATGGACAACTTGTCTACATCATCCATCACCGTGGATACTTTATCTGGGATGTAGATCCATCCATGTGTGAACCATATCGAATTAGACAGTAATGGTGAGATATATGCTCGAAGATGGAAGAAAAATAGAAGAGGAAGACAACAAACTAAAGAAATCCATCGCTATCGACCTACTCGATAATTTGATTCCTGATATGATTATATGACCTAGATTCCAACCCATGGGAAACCTAAAACTAAGACCTCAGACCTTTAGGAGTTGCTTAAAGCTATTGGCAAGGAATATCTATTCCTTGATGATCCAATTCCTAGCAAATCTTAGCCAGTAATTCCTTCAATTCTTGTTATCCCTTATTATGCTCTAATACCTTGTATGATGGTGAGGCCATATGAAGAGGAATTTCCTCCTTTAGAGCTACACAAAAATGAATATAATCAAGTTACCTCTAACCCTTATATACATGCTATAGGAATTACTTCTCAAGGAACCATTATATCAAATCCTATAGATGAAGTGCTCAATTGGCAAACTAATAATGCTATAGCCTAAAATCAATTCCTTCGAAGAATTGATTCCAAGCTTGAGGACTTAACTAACAGACCTAAGTTACTCAAACAATAGTAGAAACTGTGTCATCCCAGATTCAAAAGTTATATACATCTCTGAAAGATCAGATGACACAACTTGATGTTGATCTCAAATGTTATATTAACATATAGTATTTTGGACCTGATTTTACCAACAAACAGCAAGAACTTCACAGGGTAAAGGAAGTGCTTCAATAAATAGAGGCTGATATGTAAATAGAATAGTCTAGGGCTATCTATGGAGCTTATCCAACCATTTTTCTAGTAGTACAACCCACCTACTTATCTCCATCTTACCCTGGAGCTGTTGATTATAAAAAAATATTTAAGATGAATTATCCTCTTAATCAGACAACATATCCATCCTACTGATAGTTATGATTTGCAGTATATTTTAGGGTTTAATTTGTTAGGTATTTAGTGTTAATTTGAGTGTTGGGTGTGTATTTAGGTTATAAATGTTTAGTTTATGTGTTTAAGTGTTTTTATGGGTTATTATGAGTCTTTGAACTTAAATGATATATTTTTGAGGTACCTTGATGTGTTTGTTAGTGTTTCAGGGTAAACGGCATAGAACGGAGAAGTTTTGAAGAGCTTCGGGCCAAAAACATAGCCCAAGATCGTGGCACAACAGGCCACAATCATGACAGAAAGAGGTGAGTTGATAGGGCTCGGGCCACAATCATACACTTTTGGTCACGATCGTGACAGAGAGCTCTGAACCGGGCCATAATCGTGTACTTTGGGTGACCTGCCATGATCGTGACTTGCATCGGGAAGACACGAAAATAGCTAAAAATGTCAAAATTTATGGGACTTTTTGGACCATTTTGACCCCGAATCAGCCCTAGGGCTTCCAAGATATAAATAGAACATTAAAGAACAAAAGAGTAGCTTTTTTGCAATAGTCAATTCCAAAACCCTAGAGAGCATATCAAGAGATTTGAGGAAGGAGATGAAGGAAGAGACATACGGAGAAGAAGCTTGACGCGAAGTAATTCCCAAAACAGGTGGGTTCCTACCGTCACTGCCTCCACGAGTCCATTCCTATAGTATTTTCCATTTTATTTCAATTTTATTGATGTATAGAATTGGGATAATCGTTGAGAATAGTTGTTGTCGAATGACAATTTTGTCTAAACTCACCTTCGGGATTTTGATTATTGAGATTAATTAAGTTTGATTTATTATGTTTTCATTGAGTTATTTGTGATTCAATATTTGTGCTTAATAATTTAGTAATAAATTGAGAGGGTGAATCGAGTGAATATCATCAAATTGGGCTAACGAGAGTTATGTAGTTTGATAGATAAGAATTGAACCAAACTGGTAAAATCGTGTAACGAGAGATCGAGCATAGGTTTTTGATAGGTTATTAGACAAATTCAGAACTAATTTAGGTTTTGAGTAAATTGGAAATCGAGAGATTACAATTCCATAATATAATTTAGGGATTATAAATTAGGATTAAAGATTATAACTCAAGAGAGAGTAATCTACCCGAGGACCGTCCAGACCCAGTAATTCCATAACTGCATAATTGATTAGATTTTCATTAATTTCAGGTTAAAACTCCCTTTCTCTCAATTGGTGGTTTCTAGGTTGATTTGTGCAAAATTGCTATTTTGTTTATATTTTATGAGTTCAGTTTTTTATATTGATTGTTTGATTGGTTAATTTCTACATTAGTTGTTTTTTTAATTTATTGCACAATTTAGTTAAGCCTTATATTTTAGGATTAGATTAACCCTCCTCGTGGGATCGATACCTTCGGTACTAGACGAATGACCCGTGCGCTTGTGGAAATATCAAGGTTACAAATATTAAAACTTAGCATACGTAACCTTGCAATCACTACCACTGCTAAGCCAAAATTAGTCAAATCTTTGAAAACTAAATTTGAGAAGACTTTTAACGCATCACCTTTGTTTACTAAATTTGTTGACCCATGGAAAAAACCTTTGTAGATTAAAACTCCACCTTTTTCACCACCAACAACCTTTTACATTCATTAGAAAAGATAAAGCTCCTCAACAAGACTTCATTGCAACTCTTGCAGCCACAACTACTCTAATAACATCTAGAGAATTAGATTAACCCTCCTTGTGGGATTGATACCTTAGGTACTATGCGAATGACTCGTGTGCTTGCGAAAATATCGAGGTTATAAATATTAAAACTTAGCATATGTAACCTTGAGATTAAGTTTTTGACGTGGTTGCTGGGGAGGCGATTAGTTTAGTTCTTTAGTATAAGGTTTTTTTCACTATCTTTTATGTTTTAAAAAAATTTTAGGGTGTAAAGTAGAGACACATCAAGATATCTTAGAGTGAGAGTGAGACATCTGAAGAGCTAGATGCCAAGAAGAAATGGAAAGAACAATGATGGAGGATTTATATTATAGGGAGAAAGGAACTTTTGTGAACTATAATGAGGCACAATATGGGTAGGGAAGTAACAAACCTTAATAGAACATGTGCACTTCGGGGTGGGAGAACCACCAAAATTTTTATTGGTCCAACAATGTAAGGACTTACTTAAGACATCAAGACCTATTAGGATTTTAACAAGATGAGTCCAGTTCATAAGATTCTAAATTGGATAAGACCCTAGATAAGCTGACGGACATGGAAGAGGTTTAGAGGAGACTATAAGAGCAAATTGATTAAGTAACGAAAAATCATGCCACTTCTATTCATAATCTGGAAATGCAAGTCAGATAACTTTCCCATGAATTTTGTAAGAAAAGTGTGGAAGAGTCTTTGAGAAATATGGAATTACATCAACGAAAGCAATATGAGGTTATAACACTTAAGAATAGGGTAGAGCTAGAAGAACCAGTGAGAAATCAAGCTAAACCCAACCTTAGAGAAGTCCAAGAAATCAAAAAAGAGGATGAAGAAAATAATGACAATCGTCCTTATTATTCACCAGTTCTTGATTTACCATATATGAACATCAAAAAATCTTAGGGAGATGTTCATGAAAAGAACTCTATCTTTTAGATTGATGATGATCAAATGACATTTAACATGAATGATGTAATTAAGAATACAAAGGTTAGTAGCTCATTCAGGATAATTAATGTATTCGAATCTTCAGAAGAGCATGAGGATGAAGAACAGTTGACAACAGACATCGATTTTGAAGAAGCTATGAAAGTCTCTGTTTGTGAAGCAAAAGAAGAAGAAGAAAAGGGAGTCACTAAGGAAAAATAAGAGCAGCTCACCCTTTTACTAAACAAACTACTATATTTAATATACAATTCAGGGAGTTTCGTTATTCCCTAATTTATTAACAGTTTGTTAGTGAAAAGGACATTATTGAAATTAATTAGTTTTTATACTTTTATCAATATTGTCCTTATGATCATTTCGCAATTTGAAGCTTACTCACAGGCTACAAAATTGATGTTAAACGAAAAGGGTGGAACCAAGTTGCTCATAATTGATCCTGGCTGAGTTTTAAAGTATGAAGGTCAAGCTAATGACCATAAATTAGCACGTTTAGTAGTTAGATTTAAATTGTTGTGTAGTTAGGTTTATTTTAAATTCTTAAATAAGTTTTGAATGAATTGGAACGGTTTGGATTGCTAATTGTTCTCTTGAATCACTTATAAGACAGGGAAACACTCTCGATGCCAAGCAGATTTGGTCTAAAAACTATCGCCATCACCACCTCTATCACCATAAATGGGTTCGTGTTCTAACCCTTTTCTTTTCATTTTTGTTAGTATTTTATTCTTATGTTTTTCGTATATTGTGTTTTATTTCTCTTTGGTATGTTTGTGTGCCCTTCTTATATTGAGTACAACGTGTTATTCAAGTGTAGCGAGGGTTATGTGTTTTTACCTTAAGTGTGAATTTTGCATATTGTATGGTAGTTTGTTAGGTTGCATTTTGTGAATTGTTTGAATGTGTCAATGGTTTAGACGGATTGAAATTTATTTAATTTTGAACATAGTCTAATTATTAGCTCGCAAAATTAGTGAATTGGTGTTTTTGGATAAATATACAGTTTAATTAGGATTTAGTGTCAATTTAACACCCTCTAGATTGTCACATTCATTCATAATCTAAGGTCTTTTAACTTAAGTAGCTTTACTAGTATTTTTCATGAAAACGAGTTGCTAAAACAACAAGGTAGGTAATAAAAAATTAAAAAATAAAAAAGTTTGTTAAATAAATCACTATTTCGTTGGCCTTCGGGTTATGATTAGAGCTAATAGCCAGTTGAAAACATAATATAGCTGAGTAACTGAATCGATACGCATCACAAATGTGTGCCTTCGCGTCAAAAAGCTATAATAACATTTCAACCAAGCTGTTTAATAAAAACATGACTTAGTTAAGTAACCAGATCGAGATTCATTACCAATGTTTGCCTTCGTATAAAAAGACTAAGTCTATTTCCAAAAACGAACTAAAAGAAGTGTGTTTTTTTAATAACATGTACCAGACTTGTGATAAGCTTAACTTTTCATGACAATATACTTAGGAATAGTTACAGAGTTTAAAGGAGAAAAGAATTATTAACGTATGCGTACAACTGAAAAAGGTAAATAAATTAACATTTATATCTCGTTTAAATTGTATATTTAGTTTAAAGCCCCTAGACATAGATTTTGCATGCTAATGATTAGATATAACTTATATGTTTTTATTTAAGATTAATTTTTTTTCATGAAATTAAAGCCATTGCCTCATTATTGCATTGTGTGTTGTGTGTTTGTTGTTTTGTTTGCTTAAGGACAAGCAAACGTTTAAGTGTGGGGATGTTGATAGTTGTGATTTGCATTATGTTTTAAGGTTCAATTTGTTAGGTATTTAGTGTTAATTTGAATGTTTAGTGTGTATTTAGTTTTTAGTTGTGTTAATTTATCTGTTTAGTTGTTTTTATGGGTTAGTATAAGTCTTTGAGCTTCAATGTTATATTTTTGAGGTATCTTGATGTGTTTGTTAGTGTTTCAGGGTAAATTGAAAAGAACGGAGAAGTTTCGAAGAGTCTCGGGTCAAAAACATGGCCCACAATCATGGGACAGCAGGCCACGATCGCGGCAGAAAGAGATGAGTTGACAGGACTCAGGCCACGATTGTGCCCTTTAGGCCACGATCGTGACAGAAGGGTTAGTCGCTGGCCATGATCATGACAAGCAGGGCCACAATCGTGGCCTACATCAGGCTGACACAAAAACTCAAGTTTTGCAAAACTTGTTTAACTGTTTCGACCCCGTATCAACCCTAGGGCTTCCAAAGTATAAATATAACATTAAAGGACAGAAGCAACAGCCTTAGGAAGAGCCTTTTGCATCAGCCAAAATCTGAAACCCTAGAGAGTTTATCGAGAGATTGAGGAAGGAGACAAAGGAAGAGAGACACAAAGAAGAAGTTTGATGCAAAGTACTTCCCGAAACAGAAGGTTTCCCACCGTCGCTGCCTCTTCTATTCCGTTCCTGACTTATTTTTTGGTAATTTCAATTTTATTGGTGTATAAAGTTTAGATAGTTGTTAAGAATAGGTTGTGTTGAATGTTGAGTTTTTGTCTATACTTACCTTTGGAATTTTTGTCTTTGATATTAATGAAATTCGATTTATTTTGTTTTTGTAGAATTGTTTGTGATTTAATTTCTGTTTTTAATAATTCAGTAACAAACTGAGAGGGAACCGAGTGAATATCATCAAATTAGGCTAACAAGTGTTAGGTAGTTTGATAGATAAATAATTGAATCAAATCGTTAAATTTGTGTACCGAGGTTTTAGGTAGTTTTTAGACAATTTCATAACTAATTTAGGTTTTGGTTCATTTGTGAGTCGAGAGATCACAATTCCATAATTTGAATTAGGGATTATAAATTAGGGTTAAAGATTATAACTCGAGAGAGAGTAATCCACCATAGGATCGTCTAGACCTAGTAATTCGATAATTGCATAATTAATTAGAGTTTCATTAAGGTCAGATAAAACCCTTTTCTCTCAATTGGTAGTTCCTACGTTGATTTTTAATTGGGTTGTGCAAACTACTATCTGTTTATATTTCTGAATTTTAATTCTCGTAATTGATTGTTTAATTGATTAATTTTCTGCTTTAGTTGTTTATTTTTACATTGTTGCGATTTAGTTCAGCCTTATATTTTAGGATTAGATTAACCCTCCTCGTAGGATCAATACCTTCGGTATTACGCGAATGCCCCGTGTGCTTGCATAAATACTAAGGTTAAAAAAATATTAAAACTTTTTCATAGCTTAGCACTCCAATCATCGGACAACCCCAGACTTTCATGTGAGAAAGATAGGGCTTTTTGTTAGTCCATATCTTATATGGAGTAACTTCAATTGTCTTTGAAAGGACTCTTTTTGTCACATAAACAGCAGTCTTGAGTGCATAACTCCAAAAGGATTTCAGTAGATTCGCTAGGCCCATCATTGACGTTACCATATCCAATACTCTCCTTTTAGCCACACCATTATGTTGAGGTGTGTAAGGTGGAGTCCACTGGGATACTATCCCAGTATCTCCGAGTTAAGTTAGAAATTTCTTGTTTAAGAATTCACCACCTTGATCTGATCGAAATTTCTTAATACTTCTACCGAGTTGTTTCGCTACTTCATGTCTAAATTGTTTGAATATTTCAAATGCTTCAGACTTGTATCTCATTAGATACATATACCCATATCATGAATAATCATCAATAAAGGTAATGAAGTACATAAAATCACCTCTGGCATGAATGGACATCAGACCACATACATTAGAATATATTAGGTCTAATAATCCATTCATTCGTTCACCCATTCCATTACAAGGTAATTTAGTCATCTTGCCTAATAAGCAAGATTAACATGTGTCATATGATTTATAATCAAATGATACTAAGCTACCACTCTTATATAGCTTAATCATGCATTTCTCACTTATGTGGCCAAGTAGACAATGCCATAAGTAAAATGATTTTAAGTGATCTCGTTTTTGTCTTTTATTATCTTTGATATTTAAAATTGGATTACACATATCTAATATGTAAATAGCATTGCACAATGTAGCATTACCATGCAACATTTCATTCAACTTAATTGAACAACCATTGGTTGAAAAAGTTAAATGAAATCACGCTTTATTAAGACATGAAACAGATACAACTTTCTTTGTCATAACGGGTACATAATAGCAATTTTCCAAAATTAGCTCTAGTCCACTAGGAAAATACAAAACATATGTTCCTACGAATGGAAGCATATCCTCTTTGATGTTGTCTCCTTCGCCTTCTTCTTGGCTACACCTCCCACTGGCTTTTTGGACTTCTTCTTCTTTTGGTTCTTCTTGTGAGAACTAGAAGTAGAGTCCACCAGTGTCACAACCTTACTGTCTTTCTTGATAGTTTGCTCAGCTATTTTGAGCAGATTAATCAACTCAGGTATCATTGTGGATATTTGGTTCATCTGATAGTTAAGCACCAACTGTGAATAACCATCAGTTAAACCAATCAGAATTAAGTCTATACTTAATTCACGATCCATTATGAAACCCAAACTTTCTAACCTCTCTATGTATCCATACATCTTCAGCGCATACTACACTAGAGATGATCCCTCAACCATCTTAGAGTGGAAAAGCAACCTCGAAGTCTTGAACTTTTCAGATCGAGCTTGCTTATCAAACAGTTCCCTTAGATAGTAAACTATGGTATGAACATCCATAGTCTTATGCTGCTTTTACTGTTCTGGTGACATAAAGGCAAGCATTATATAGCTAGCCAGCTCATTATCATCTAGTAGCTTCTTGTAATGTAACACCCCATTACCCTAGGATACGCATCGGGACGCCCGTAGGTCGTTCCGACACATAACCTAAGATAACGGAGC
>JANIIA010016401.1:0-13328 GCA_027478495.1 Erythroxylum alaternifolium | reverse complement strand
CACTCTCCCATAAAATAGTTGTTAAGCTTATTAAGAGCATTGTGGGTGAACCATAAGGATTGCTACTTTCACAAGTTTGCAACTCTTCCGCCCTTAGTGCATTGTGATAAGATCGGTCTACTCCATCCATTCTAACCACAACGAGTTGGAGAAGAGTGAGAAGCCATAGTAGATCTCCACAAGGGAGGCAAAACATTAAGCATACAAGGAGTTATTCCGCTGCATTTCAAGTTAGTATATCATCCTACCCTTCTTAGTGACATGAGTAGGATTTTGTATGCTTATGAAATCATGAGATTTCTTGTTTGAGTTATGATCTAAAATCAACAAATGGTATCAGAGCAATCATAAAATCATTTCAAATCATGCTTCCAACCTGGCTATGATCATAAAATTGGCATACTAATATGTTGGTATATGTTTTTTAGTGTAATCATGATAATGGCATATGAATGTATTTGTTGCCATATGTTCTATTTGTGATAGTTGCTATGAAGATGAAGATTGTAATGATTCGAGCCAACGTTGAGGAAGATAGAGAAGCAACCATGGCACATTTCTCACAAGGGTGGAGCTACAAAATTATATGAAACTAGAAGATATGTTGCACATGGCCATGAAAGTAGAAAAATAGCTCAAAAGGTGTCTTACAAAATTTGGCCAAAATTCAGGTTCCTCCTATCATGGAAACTGAATTCGGGTAAAAAGGAAGATAAGGCTATTTCTAAGCATAAAGATGAATCCTACAAGGCCACGAAAATGAGATACACCAAAGGTAATGATTATTCCCAATAAAAAAGAAGTAGGAATATTAGGTGTTTTTGATGATTAGGAATAGGTCATTTTGCCTTTCAATGTCCAAACAAACGTGTGATAATTTTGAGAGAGAATGGAGATGTTTAGACTGAAAGTGAATCAAATGATGAATCCATTCCACCTCTGAAGGATGCTAATGATCTGTTAAGGGAGAAGCATTGGTTATTAGGAGCACATTAAGTATGTAAGTGAAGGAAGATAATGATGAGCAACATGACATTATCGTCCATATAAGATGCCACATCAAAGACAAGGTATGTAGCATGATCATTTATAGTGGTTGTTGGACAAATGTGGCTAGACAACCTTAGTGGAGAAGTTGAGTTTACCTACCACAAAGCACCCACGAACATATAAACTTCAATGGTTGATTGATTATTGCGAACTTAAGATAAATAAGCAATTGTTAGTTTCATTCGTAATTGGAAGGTATAAAGATGAGGTTTTGTGTGATGTATTGCCTATACATACCAGAGGAATTCGTTTAGGGAGAATATGGCAATATGATAGGCATGCGATGCATGATGGATTCAAGAATAGATATTCTTTTGTAATGAATGAGAAACCAATCACTCTTGTACCATTAGCCCTTAGACAAGTGTATGAAATTCAAATGAGAGTTAAAAGGGAGAGTGACACAACAAGAGAGAGTGATGCTAAGATTACTAAAAGAAAAAATATGAGTGAAAAGAAAGGAGTGGTTGAATTCGAGAGGAGAGAAAAAGAAGTAACTTTGATTGGAGAGGAAAAAGGTGATGATCAAGAGTGTAGTGAGAGAAAAACTAAGAGGCACGCAAGCTTATTTGTAAAAGAGAGTGAAGTCAAGAGGGCTACGTTTTCAAAGAAACCAATGATCGTGTTATTATACAAAGAAGCTTATTTTAATACTCAACGAACTTAACATTTCTTTGCCATGTGTCACTATTTCTTTATTACAAGAATTTAAGGATGTGTTTCCTGAAGAAGTTCCTAGTGGATTGCCACCTATTAGGGGAATAGAACATCAAATTATCTTGTTCCTAGTGCTTCAATTTCAAACCAACTAGCTTATAGAAGTAATCCCAAGGAGACAAAGGAGCTTCAAAGGAAAGTTGACGAGTTGATGGAAAAATGGTATGTAAGGGAGAGCATGAGTCCATGTGCATTTCCAGTACTTAGTGTGCCTAAAAAGGATGGATCTTGGAGGATGTGCATTGATTGTAGAGCTATCAACAACATAATGGTAAAGTATAGACATCCAATCCCTAGGCGTGATGATATGTTGGATGAATTACATGGATCACGTGTTTTTATTAAGATTGATTTAAAAAGTGGTTATCATCAAATTAGAATGTGAGAAGCAGATGAATGGAAAGACTAAGTATGGTTTACATGAATGACTTGTAATGCCATTTGGTCTTACTAGTGCACCAAGTACTTTTATGAGGTTAATGAATCATGTGTTGCTTTCATTTGTATGCAAATTTGTTGTGGTCTATTTTGATGATATCTTAATTTATAATCAGAATACGTATGAGCGTTTATAACATTTAAGATCTGTTTTGAATTTTTTGAAAAAAGAGAAGCTTTATGCCAATATTAAAAAGTGTTCTTTTTTTTGTGGATAGGATTTTTTCTTGGTTTTGTTATAAGTGGGGCAGGTGTTAAGGTTGATTAAGAAAAGGTAAAAGGCTATCTAAGAATAGCCAACACCTAATTCCGTCATAGAGGTAAGAAGCTTCCATGGGTTGGCCAGCTTTTGTAGGAATCTTGTTAAAGATTTTAGCACCATTGCAGCACCTCTCATTGAAATCATTAAAAAATATAGGTTTTAAATGAGGTAGTGATCAAGAGCAAGTGCTTAATTTAATTAAAGATAGGTCGTGTTCAACACCTTGTTTAGCATTACCTAATTTTCAAAAACTTTTGAGATTGAGTGTGATGCTGTAGGAAAAGGTATTGGAGCTGCTTTGATGCAAGAGAAGCATCTAATTGCCTACTTTAGTAAAAAACTCAAAGGGACAGCTCTAATTTATCCAACCTATGACAAGGAGCTATATGCTTTAGCAAGGGTATTGTAAACTTGGCAACACTACCTTTGGCCTAAGGAATTTGAGCATGAATCATTGAAAAATCTTAAGGGACAAGGTAAGTTGAATAAAAGACATGCCAATTGAATGGAGTTCATTGAAACCTTCTTGTGTGTCATCAAGTACAAGCAAGGTAAGGAGAACATTGTGGCAGATGCATTGTTAAGGAGGTATGCCTTACTCCCTAAACTTGATGCAAAATTACTTGGTTTTGAGTACATTAAACAATTATATGCTAATGATCATGACTTTTCTAGCATATTTAGGCATGTAATAATGGAGCATTTGGTAAGTTCTATAAGCATAATAGTTTCTTGTTTAGAGAAAGTAAGTTGTGCATTCCTTAACTTTCTTTAAGGGAATTATTAGTGAAGGAGGCACATGGTAGGGGTTTAATGGGGCATTTTGGGATTAGAAAGACCTTAGATTTTTTGAGTGATCACTTCTTTTGGCCACATATGAAAAGGGATGTAGAGAGACTTTGTGAAAAGTGCATTACTTGTAAACAAGTTAAGTCTAAAGTTATGCCTTATGGATTGTACTCTCCTTTACCTATACCTTACTTAAACCTCAGGTTGATATTTCTACAGATTTGTTTTAGGTTTACCTTGTTCAAAATGAGGAAAGGATTTTGTTTTTGTTGTTTTTGACAAGTTCTCAAAGATGACTCATTTCATTCCATACTATAGAGTTGATGATGCAACACATATAGTTGATTTTTTATTTAAAGAGATTGTACATTTGCATGGCATTCCAAGGAGCATTGTTAGTGCTAGAGATATTAAATTCTTAAGCTACTTTTAGAAGAATTTATGGGTAATGATGGGAACTAAGTTATTATTTTCAATGACTTGTCATACCTAAACCAATGGTCAAATTGTAGTTGTTAATAATACCTTATCTACTTTATTATATGCCACCATATAAAGGAATTTGAAGAATTTGGAGGAGTTTTTGCCCGATGTTGAATTTGCTTAAAATAGGAGTGTCCATTTGGTAACAACTATTGTCCTTTTGAAGTTTTGTATGGGTTTAATTCACTAACACCATTAGATTTGATACCAATACCAACTGAGGAAAGGGTTAGTTTGGATGGAAAGAGGAAGGCAAAGTTAATCAAAGCATTACATGAGAAAGTAATATTGAATATTGAGAAGAGGATCAAGCAATATGAAATTCAATATAACAAGGACATAATAACGTGATATTTGAATCTAGTGGTTGAGTTTGGGTTCGTTTATGCACGAAAAGATTTCCACAACGAAGAAAATCAAAGTTGCATCCTAGAGGAGATGGTCCATTTCAAGTGCTTGCAAAGATTAATGACAATTGCTTGTAAGGATTAATATGGTAATGTAAGTGCTACTTTTAATGTTGTTAATTTATCTCTCTTTGATGCAGGTGATGATTCGAGGACAAATCCTTCTAAAGAGTGGGGGAATGATAAGAACCAAATTTGCTTAAGCAAAGCTCTAAAGGAGCCATTGAACATTCAAGGAGCCCCAATTGCAAGAGCTAGATCCAAGAAGATAAAGAAAGCTATAAATGGGGTAATTGAAGAGCTAGGGACTAAACAAGCTTTAATTAGCTTAGAAAGTATTCAAGACCTAATCAATCTGATCCAAGATGAGTCAAAAAGCCCAATAAGTGTCTAAGTTATTTCAATCTATTCCAAGCATTCCAAGATTTTTGGGAGACATTCAAGAACATGTCAAAGTTGTCCCAACAAATTAGGAATGATTTCTTACATTAATTAGCTCAATCAAATAATGATTTTAGTCAAATCATTCAATTACGGTGATTTCTTACCTTAATTAGATCTTACCTTAATAATCTCAATCAATCAAATAATGATTTTGATCAAATTATTCAATTAGGGTGATTTCTTACCTTAATTAGCTCTTACCTTAATGCCAATATAAATGCAAGCATTGTATTATTCACGAAACTTCAGAAAAATTTAAAATTCACTGAATGAGGTTAATTTCTCTTTGGTTCTTTTGTGAACTCATGAACTTATCAAGATTATTATTTTGTGACATCCAAAACCTATCCTATACCTTTAGTTCTTGTCTTCTATAGACATTGGGTCAAGGTTTTTTCTATTCAAAATTCGTTTTTAGCATTCTTAGGTTCCTTGCTTCCAATTGTGTGATTTTTGGATTTCAAGGCTCATCCTTGAGGTTCACATCAAGCTACCTCTCTTAATAGTTGTAAACAATAGCTATTTTTAAAATCTTGGTGTTTGGTGCCATCCAGATATTGTTATCATTTAGATTTGAATTATGATCATATGAAGGAAGATTGGATCAAGTTGCATAGGTCACTTAAGTTATAGTTTTATTAATTCCCATCAATGATTTCCTTGACCAAAGCTTAGTCTAATGGTAGATGTATAATTTCTCACATTTAGGGCTTATATTGAGGGGGCCAAGAGAGCAATAATGGTCATACTAGAATAAATATGGTTCCTAGATCCCACAATTTTTTTTATTTATGCATTATTTACTCCTTATACCTAGTATCTGATTTAGGGTCTAACATAAGACATTATTCGTCTTCGTTTCTCCATAAATTGGTATTCGTTAGGTGATATGTGTACAATCATTAAAGCCATGAAGTTTTTTTTTTGGAAAACAATCTTCATATCCTCTTTTCCATGATCATGTGATTTATGGCCTTAATTGAGGTGATGTTAAATCCACCTTCTTTCTTTATGGTGCAATTTTTATCATTTCACCTTAGCATCAGTTAAGTTAGTTGGAGTGCCTAACTAGAGGAATTTCTATAATATTTTCTATATAGTTTTGGTGAGATTCTTGGGAAGAATAAGATGAGAACACCAATACATATAAGTTGTTAAATGACATGTTAAAGTCTATATAGGATAGGTGCTTATTATACCAACTATTGGTTCTTTTTGTAGTTTGATTCAAATAAGTTGTTGATATTCTCTATAAGAGAGTCCTTTCATTATGATGGGGTTACCTAGATTTGTAAAAAGGCCTCCTTGATTTCCAATCTTTTGATATTGGTTGTGGATTCTACTGATGGCTGAGCAATTGTTATAATGAAGATGTGGCTTTTTGGATATGTTAATGGAGAGTCTTGATAACTATTTGAATTATCTTAGTGAGTTCATGAGCAGCTCCACCAAATAAGTATTGAATCCATAAAAGACAAGTCATCTGTAAAGAAGAGTATTCAACTTCAGCCTCTTACATCAGTGATGGTATGTGAAACATCCTCCTTGGTTTATTTATTGTTCAATTAACCTAGTCAGCACTTTAATGCAAATTGTGAATAAATATAGGAAAGAGGGTCATCTTTTCTTAACCCTTTTGCCCCTTTGAATACAAATATCAAATCCTTATTGATGAAGGCTATTAGGACATCAAGGCTAAGGTGTTTGCTCCTATATCTTTATGTTGGCTAAGACAAAGAGTACTCTCTCTATATCTGCTCCTCTAAATGGATTACAAAGGGCCTTAGCTTGCGCCAATGGAATGGATGTCTAAATGAATTATTTGAGCTCCTATAAAGAGGAACATACATTTGTTAGCTTTACTTATTATGTTATGGCAGTAAGTGAGGGCTATTTTCTTGATCTCCTCTATCTCTAACATAAATTCCCTTCTTAGTCTTTTAGAGAAGAGAATTTGTTAATATTTCTTCTAGCAAAAGAAAAATTTGTTCCTACCCCCTTCTTTAAGCAATTATATTCTAGGCTTCTACTTGAGTAGAGATTTCTAATTTAATATCTTTATGAATATGTAGTTAAGACTTGTTTCTCATCTTGCTTAAATGAATCACCCATTGGTTTGAGATGGAGCTCATTTTGGATTTTGCCTTTGAGGTTTCGAACAATTTGAGTTACATTGTTGTAATGTTTCTTTATTTGAGTGTTTTTAGTTCCTACTTGACTAATTGTATCTTCCTTATATATTCATAAGCTCCATCACACTATGTTTGAATGGTCATTCTTTGTGCTACTACTTCCTCAATCATATCCATGATAATTATGGAATTTGAAGGAGTATTCTTGACTTAGGGGATACCTAGGTTATGAATCTCAATTAGGGAGTTATTAAAGGATAGGTTATTACAAAAATGAGCTTATCTCAGTGGAAATTCAACCATTCATTGATTATTGATTAATTCATATCCAATTTCTGTTTAATTAACCAACTATCAATTTGCTCGTTGCTCCATCTGATGTGGTTTCCATTATAACTAAGATTTGAAGTACCTATTTGAGTTATACAATTTTTGAAGTCTTACCTTATATGTTTGAGGCTAGCATTTTAGCCCCCATATCCAAGTATCATCTAAAGGGACCTCATATTGAAATGGATGACTCTCAAAGCAGTCAATAGAAACACTCTTTGAAATGTATGGTTTGAAGCATACATGAAAGTAAAATTAAGTGTAGAAGGGTAAGGATTGAGTTTCAAGGAAATGTGGATAAATTGGTTAGAGAAATCAACTTAGAGTATAATCATGCTACGATTGTACCCAATGGTGATTCTCCCATTAACATGAAGTTGATGATTAGATAATATCTTCCATTTTTTCCAAACAAACACAATCCTTTTCCACAAGAATGATTTTTTATTTTAGTTTTAAGCAGATATACAAAAGGATCAGGCTTTTTCTACTAAGATAATTATGAACTATTTGTTTCTTAATAGGTTAGTTATTCCCCCTCACTTTCCAAGATATCACTCACATTAGAAAAAGGAGTGGGAGGCCTTGATAACTCTTTTGGATTTCCTACTTGTTCTTCTTTAGTTCTTTCCTTTTATGGTTTATGCAATAGCTGTCTTCTCCCAGTGTTGAGAAGATATAATATCATTAAATTTTCCAATTGCATTCTCTATATATTATTTATCATAATTGTATGTTAACATTCCTTAGCACTTGCTTGGTCTAATAGATAAGGTACAATCTTTGTCTTAAGTGGGAGGTTCCGTACTATTCTGATAAGAGGTTGCTTCCTCTATTAACTGTGTCTTGATAGTAAGATTAGGTTTAACATTAAGGGCGTCCTGTTCCTTACTTGAAGTTAAGGGATTAGGGAGAAGAATGTCAATAGAGGTGGTTTCTACTTGGTTTGACTCTGGATTGGCTTCTAATGGTGTGTGGCTCTTTCAGAGTTAGCCTAGGCACTAAAAAGATTAGTCTTTATGAGCTTATTATAATCCCCCGTCATGAATCTCTTGCATGTTGGGCTCCATGTATTCTGAGGCTAGTTTCCATTGGTAGGTGATTGGAATCTTATCTTTTGCTAATTTGTTATCTTCAACCGCTATGGGAATTGTTTCTAGAAGTTCCTTTTCCATATCCACCTTAATGCAAATCCTTTCCTACCTAATTCTTTTTATCTTGGTTGTTACTTCATCAAAATGTAGTGGCTTACACAAATAACTAGCCAGGTAACTCAAATATATAGTGGACTAATAATCCAAAAGAACATTGTAGAATATCTTGATTGGGATGCACTTCATATTCAAAATTTTTTGTTAAAACCAAGCCAACTTTTTTGTAAAAAAACAAGTTGTTGTTGACACACCAAAGATATGTTTCAAAGACATTCAATAGGCTAGTTATGGAATAAAACATGAGGAGGAATAGATCTTCCTCGTTGATGAGGACCTACACAAGTCCTAGTTTTTTCTAGTTTATTATTTCACAGTGGTTCATAATGGGGAAAGTTGGCTTCTTATCAACGAAGAAACCCAGTAATTTTTTGATCATTTAGCTATTCCAATTGGGAGAACGTCTATAGAAGGCATTACAATCAAGCTAGATTCAAAAGGGGCAAAAGGAGAAATATCAGGCTTTCAAAAGGAGAGACATCTTTGACCACTTGTCACTAAGAAAGACCTATAGGGAGGAAGTGGTTGGTTGAAGGATGAAAGGAAAGGATGAAGTAAGTGTTAGAGATTCAGACATAGGTGCTTGAATGGGAGGACAAATGGCAACCAATGTTTGGAGTTGGTATGGGGTTTTGAAGGTAAGAGGAAGAATTGATATCAACGTTGGAGTGATAAAGTCAAGAGGCACTAAAGTGGTGGAAGTAGTAGGTGAAAGGGTATAAAGGGTGGCCTTAATGGCTAATGACTGGTTTGAGGAACATGGGACAGCTTGGCTTTGGTATCAAGCTGAAGAAGTGAAATTCCTTGGTGGAATACATGAGAGATAGGGTTGAGACAGCTATTTTTTCTTTAGGTTCCACGTTTCCTAAGAAGTAGGAAACCTGAAAAAAGGATGGACTTTAGTGTTTCAACTTATGAATGTGCATGGTAAATAGGTGAGTTGAAGTAGAATGTGAGTGGGAGTATAAAACAACTGATTTTCTTCGAGATCTAAGAGGCACTCAAGTCACCATAAGTCTAGGTGGGGGATGAAAGACTGACAGTAAGAACCGGAGGAATGAGATGTGGAGGGAGGATAGTCTTTGAATCTTTATTATTCAAATAGAAATCTTTATATAATTCAAAATCTTTCACTAAAGTTTACAACTCATCATTTCTATTCTCAGTTACTAAGAACAAGATTAGAGAGGCTGGAGGTGATTGATATTCATGATTTTGGATGTTCTTACAAAAAGGATGCAAAATATTTTTGTTATAATTTTTTCCTTGGAAGCTAGAACTTGGAATATTAGAGTTAATTATTTTGGAAGATCTTGCTCTTATCATAGAACCTCCAATTCTTTTAACGGATCAGTGAGTAGTGGTGTAAGCTGATACCTATCATGCTTCCGTCTTTAAAAGGATTCATCCATGAATAGCCTATGCCAAATAAAGATAAGCCAGCAACACTAAACACAGCACTAACATTGACATAATGACTCGATAAATCAAGTTTGTAGGCATTTTCATTGATTCACTCTAACACATGGAAAGTTCATTACCTCTAGGTTGTAATTTTGATTTCTTTGGCCAAAAATCTTTCTTTACGCATATAAATACAAACCTAATCTCCAAGTTTATTGGTAACTTTCAAGCACCCTTTATCGGCTTGCCTTAAATATTGCTCATTCTTTTTCTCTATATTAGCTTAAATCTTGGCGTTTAAATCCCTAACAAAATCTACCTTTCTCTTTCCATCAAAATTAGCACATTCATTGGTAGGTAAATGCAAAATATCTAAAGGAGTCAAAAGGATTAAAATTGTACACAATTTCAAGAGGTGAATAAGATGTAATGGAATGCACATCCCTATTATACACAAACTCGAAATGTGGTAACACTTTTCCTATTGTTTTAAGTTCTTTTGGATGATAGTATGTAGCAATGTCGTAAGGATCCTATTAACTACCTCAATTTGTCCATCCGTTTGAGGATGTGACATTTTAATGACTAATTTACTCCATAATGTGTGCCAAAAATGACTTAAAAAATTCACATCTTTGTCACTAACAATTGCAACTAGGCAAACCATGCAACTACATTATTTCATGAAAGAACAAAGTATGCATGTCATCATTGGTTTTAGAACATGCAATAAAATGTTCCATCTTACTGAACCTATGAACAAAAACAAATATGTTCTCCTTGCCACTGTGAGATCTAGTTGAACCCAATACAAAAATTACATAGATAAGTTAATTCAAGGATGATTAGGCACAAGTAAAGGAGTATAACAACCACGAGGCATTACTTTTGACTTAGTTTTTTTATAGATAGTTATCAAATACAGGTTGCACATCATGTTTCATATGGGGCCCATAAAAATGCTCACTTAACAAGTAATTCATGCATATAACATTTAGGAACACAAAATTTAACTTTCTTAAACAAGAATATGTCATGCCTATAAAATCACCATATGCTCACTTAGAGCTGCAAGCCACACTTTTCAAAAATTAGCATCACCATCATACAAATTCTTAATGAACTTAAACCCAAGCAATTAGTTTGGAAAGAAGTGTATTGTGCATACCCCCTTGACTATGAATCAGTCACAACATTCTTTGTTCATTTCTTGTATTTGATTGTATAAGCAAAGATGCATTGGTCAACTTATCTTTCAAAGTATGCTTTCTTGCACATTAGTCCATCTACACACATCACTCTTTTTTAACAAGTTCATTTAAAGGAGCTGCTATAGAACTAAAATCCTCTACATCCTCCCATAAAAACTTTCTAAACCATAAAAACTTCTTACCTCTTTTGCATTCTTAGGTGTAAGGAAATTGCCTTGATGTTTTTTCTCATCTACACTAATTCCATATGTACTCATAACAAAACCAAAAAACACAAAAAAATTATATACAAAATGTGCACTTACTTAAATTAGCATACAACTTATATTCCCTTAAGGCACAAAAATGCAAAATTTTTGCATGGTCGTCCAAATTCTTGTTATACACTAAAATATTATCAAAGTAGATAAAAAATTTTATGATAAAAGGTCATTAGACATTCATTAATCTCATAAAATACTTGGTGCATTAGCTAAACCAAAAGGCATTTCCAACCACTCATACAAACTATTTGTTTTAAAAGCAGTTGTTCATTCATCTCCCTCTTTCATGCAAATATGATAATACCTACTTTTTAAATCAAACTTTGAAAACAAGCAAGAACCATGCAACTCAATAACCATATCATCTAATCTAGGAATAGGATTTTTATACTTTATTGTGATTTTGTTGTTAGCTCAAAAATCCACATATGCGTCATGTTTCATCTTTCTTTGGTACTAGAATTACAAAAGTCAAATATGGGCTGAGACTCTCACTCACAAATCTTTTTTCCACTAACTCTTCCACTTGCTTTTGAATCCCCTTCATTTCCTCCTTTGGATTAGCCCTATAAGCTGGTCTATTAGGGATTTTTGAACTTGGGAAAAAAACCAATTTGATGCTTAGTGCCTCATCAAGGAAGTAATCCTTGTGTCAACTCCTCAGGGGATAAATAACAAATTCTAGCAATAAAGACACAACAACACTAGGCAAAGAAGTACTAAGGTTATTCATTGATAGGTGAACATCTTTTTACATAAATACAAATAGTTGTTGCCTTGCTAACATAAAACTCTTGACCTCACTGCTATTAGTATAAGCACTAAATCTCATATTTTTCTCCCTATTTTAAGTCTAACGATATGATTTTCTTCTATAATTTCTCACTACTAAGCTCTTTTCACTCTTTTTCGCACTCTCATTCTTTTTATCACTCTCACCCTTTTCTTAAGCACTTACTTACTTTTCTCTCTATTTGTATTCCCCTACTATCCTAATCTAATCCTCATATGCTTCCTATGGTTTGAGAGGTGTTAAGATTACATGCATGTTGTTCATGACAAAGGGGTGGTTGTTTTCATACTCATTATGTTGAACTTTTCTATCAGACTACTATGATCGCCCCAAAAGGAGATGACTAGCATGCATTAGTTCTAAGTCACATAGAACCTCATCATTATAACTCCCAGTGGAAAACGCTACTAGAACCTATTTTCTCATCTTAACTTCCCTAAACTCATTCAACCATTATTAATTGTAAAGGATGCTTTAGATTTGTCAACTTCATTTTCTCAACAAACTAAATGCTAGCAACATTATTACAACTCCCACTATTAGTGATCATGCTACATACCTTGCTATTCACGTTCACGTGCTAAATGACCATGTCCCAAGCACTTAAAACACTTAATTCCTTTAGTTTGATTATTTTGATTCTCAACTTTATCCTTGCTACCTATTTCATTTTTATTCTTAAAATTATCAAATTTAATCTTAATAAAAGGCTTATTTTCCTTTTTACTCTAATTCTATTTCTAAGAAAAAGAAGAGCCCCAATAAGGTTTAAAATCATATTTACTTGTATCCTTGCATTTGAGCTACCTTTCAATTTTCATGGTCACATTTACCATGTCTTCAATCTCCACATAGAGTTGTAATTCCCCGAGATCAACAATGTTCTTCTTCAAACCACTCAAGAACCTAGCCATTTTTGCCTCATGATCCTCCTCCACAATAGCCCTTATCATAGTGGTAAGGTGTCGTTATGCCTCCAAATTAAACCCTAAAAGCTAACACAGTAGTATGGGTAGGTAAAGTATCATTCCCACAGAGAACTAGAAAATATGCAACTAAATCACATCAAACAAGCAATGTGATTATTCAACTCTCAATTAAAATGAAAAAATCTACTAAATTCAAAAAAGAAAAGGCACGGGTGCAAAATTAGACACTAAACTAATAATTAAATAAGCACGCACTTAAGACTACTATTAAGAAGACCTAAACACACACCAATTAACTAAAAATAACTAATATGCAAAGCACACACTAATAATCAAAACTAACAAAAGCCGAGAAGGGAGTGAGAAGAGAAAACACACTCACACTCAATTTTGGGGGGTTTTTATATGTATGTGAAATTAACTTGAAACAACTAATTAAATAAACTAAATAACTAATGCTAATAA
>JANIIA010016286.1:0-13334 GCA_027478495.1 Erythroxylum alaternifolium | reverse complement strand
GCGGGAAAGTAGAGAAAACTAGGGTTATGATTATGCGTACCTCTCTTATGGCCAAGACACACCTTATATAGGAACCAGCAACTAGGTTTAAGTCTTTACGTATGCATAGGAGTCTCTTGTCTGCGAATGGGTCAAGGAGAACGCGGAATGGTCCTGGGCTTGGAATGGCCAATAGGTATGAGACTAATCTTTGAAGATTGGACCAATCGACCTGTGGGTCATTATGACTGAGCTCGGGCCCAGCACGACCGACCCGACCAAAGAATAAGGTGTTAAGTGAATTTTTTATAAAATTTTAAGAACTATATTATATTTTTCCTTTTTTTATTAAAAAATTGGCAGAAAAATTGCTATTGGACTCATAATAAATGGCCCATTTTCTTTACATAAACTAAAATGCCTTTTGCTGACGTGGCAAGAACTGACTTTGAAACGACCCATCTCGAAAGAGAGCAAAATTCGCTTCACTACTCGCACCAGTCGCCGGAGCTGGTTTCTCTGTTCAGTTCTCCTTAAAAGAAGAAATCTCCGGGAGAGCAGGTACGGAATATGGATTCGTCGTGAACTTTTTAGATCTTGGTGTTGATAAATCAAGTAATTTTCAGGTGAATGTTAAGTATATGATGAAATGTCAAAGAGAAAGAGCTCTCTCTCTCCCTCTCCCTCTCTCTCCATTGTTGACGCTGAGAGAATTGGTTGTAAATGGATACTGAAAAGACCGAAACTTAGTAGTTAATTAATAGGCTTCTTGGCTATGACTGGTGTTGGCAATGGTCGAAACTAGGGATGGGACGCCCGGTTAGACGGAGCGTCGGACTCAGGCTTGGGTTACCTAGGGATGGGACTGGAGAGTGAAGCCTATTTGAAGACCAAACAATCTTTTTCTACCGATATTGGGTTAGCCTCTCGACAAAGGAAACTAAGTAATCTTCTTTTACTAAAAAAGGTCATTTGTTCGTTATGTTAGTAAGTAACAAACTTGTCTTAATCTCAATGTCTCACCCTCATCTTTCAAAATAAACGGCGGCTCTGTTTCTCTCTTCTACACTCATCTTCACTCTCCTCTCCATAGCTTCTTTTCTACCAGGTAACGTTATTCACTCTTCACTTCACTTCCTTTCTCTTTCTTAACTTCTTGGAAATTCCATCTTTTTCACTTGCAAGTTCTCTGTTTTTTCAAAGGATTCGAACCAGCGTCTTTCAAGTTCATTAACCGCTGCCGCCATACGGTCTGGCCGGGCCTCCTCTCAGGTGCCAACTCTCCCCCTCTCCCGACCACTGGCTTCACTCTCCAGTCCGGTGACTCCAAAACCGTTACTGTCCCCAAATCATGGTCTGGTCGAATGTGGGCGCGGAGCCTTTGCCGGTGCGATTCCTCCGGTAAGTTCTCGTGTCTCACGGGAGATTGCGGTTCCGGCCGGGTGGAATGCGAAGGGAGTGGCGCGAAACCACCGGCGACCCTCGCGGAGTTCACTCTGAACGGGGCTGGAGGTTTGGATTTCTACGACGTCAGCTTGGTCGACGGGTTTAATCTTCCCATGCTTGTGATTCCCCGGAATGGGACGCGGGGGTGTAGCTCCACTGGGTGTTTGATTGATCTGAACGGAGCGTGCCCTAGCGAGCTAAAGTTGGATGCGCGTGTGAATGGTGTGGTCAGCGTCGCGTGTAGGAGCGCGTGAGAAGCTTTTGGCGATCCGAAGTTTTGTTGTAGCGGGGCGTATTCTACACCTGGCACGTGCGGGCCTTCTGCTTATGCTCAGTTCTTTAAGCATGCTTGCCCACGCGCGTATAGCTATGCGTACGATGACACTACCAGCACATACACATTCATGAATGGGATCTACGTGATCATATTTTGTCCGCCACCATACACCAGGTGAAATTACAGTCCTCTTCAAGTTTAATTGCATCTTTTGAGGGCATTTCTGGACATTGTTTTGGCTTGATGTGTGGTGACCATGGTTGTGATTAGAGATAGAACTGAATTAAATGCATGAAAGTGATACTTATTTAGGTATTACTTGCATGAAACTGTTATATATGTAGTTTATAAATTCTAGTATGATTGAGAGATTGTTGACAATGGATCGAACATGATACATCCATACCGGCTAAGTTTAAGGGTCCGAACTTGAACCTCAAAAATTTTTCAAGCTCGAGTTTGATTGGACCTATATACTCACCTCCAAGCTCAATTAAATTTGCTTTAATCTATTAATTTTGAATATATATAAACTTGACTAATTTTGTTATGATTGATCGTATTTGACTAATCTAGAGCCTCATTGAACTTGAATATTCGAACTTGAGCCAATTCAAGTTGTGCTTGGCCGGTCGACTTCAGGTCATGCTAGGCTAAAGCTAGTTTACTGCCCCTAATTGTAGGTTATGCTCTTGCTTTAAAAGTTGTATGTATGCTTGATTGTTCTAAGCAAACTCATTTTGTTGTTTTATGCTTCCATTTCATGAGAATTTGATATGGGATTTAATTAGTATGTGAAGCACAGCCTAGTTAAAGTGAGTGCATAAGTTTTTGTTTGTTAAAGAGATTCGCTTTTCTTAGAATTTGTTCAAAAATGATTCTTTGTTTAGGTTAAAGCTTATCAGCTTCTCGAGGCTTCCTCTGTGGGAGAACGCTTCAAAGCTAATTAACAAGTAGGGTTGGCAATGGCCCGGATTTAGGAGACTGATCGAGTTTAGGTAGACTGAAATGCAATGGGGCTGAGGACCAAAACACTGCTATTTTAGCAAAAACTTAACAAAACAACGTTGTTTTAGCCGGTTCGGGTCAGTTGTTTTAGCCAGTTCGGGTCAGGTCAGCTCTTAAATTTGAGCTCGACCCAAATATCGATCAACTCTAGAGTGACCCATTAACTTCAGTCCAAATCAAATTGGCAATAGTCCATCTTTTGGAGCAAAAATCTAGGAATCAACTTTCCTGAATACCATCAAAAGTAATTTTTGCTGCCATTAAATGTTAACAGTATGGAGAATTGTACTCATCCTGCCATTTAAATGAAGTTACTGCTACAAATAACTTTTGTGCACCATCGAACCTGCCCAACCAGCAACAGAAGCTGTATGCATAATATGAACTGACAGCAAATGGCTGGAATTATTCAATACAACATTATGAACATGATACCAAATCAAACCATCTTTAGGAGGTAAATTTGTCACTGTTTAGCTCTAAAGTGCTGAATAAGGATTTGAAAGACAATCAGCTTGTGTCTGTCAAATATAGCAATTACCCTTCATGAGTGCTGCCTACGTCTGTAGAATTGAACAATAGTCGAAGAGATCATTGGTTTTATTGATGTGACAAGTTGTTTCTTCTGCATTAGAATCTGATCTTATGAACTCAAACTGTGCACATTTTGAATGGAAATTGCTGGCAGCGAGAAAAGATGGTGCAACTCTCCCTTTGGTTAACAAGACTATGGCGTACATATCTAGCCATTCAAGCAGTCCTTTCTCAGGTCTGGTTCATCTGCAACTTATTACTGGTGCAGCCTCTATAATTACAACAGCTTTCGTCCTCTGGCCAAATGTGTCACCATCGTGACAAACATTGGCGGCCTGGATGTTTCCAGGCTGATAGTTCTCGTAATTACAGTTGAAGAAAGCATCATCTTCCAGTATCTCTCCATCCATCCATTGGGGGCATAAGAGACCAGGTGATTGTGTTCCATCTTGGAAAATGACAATGTGACATATTCTATTTCAAATGCTACCAGAAGCATATGACAGCCTGATCTTTTTCATGTATAATTGTAATCTTGTATGAGGAACACATGCCAAAACCTGACAGGGTTCCCAGCTCATTTCAACTCTAGCTTGCTTGTGTTGAATTGCATCTCTATACATTACTGTACCAGCAGATGAACAATTGGACAGACATTACCAAAAAATGTAAGGAAATGTGGAATCTCCTGATAAAACAGATGTCTAAGTTATTGGTGTCTCCTGATAAATAAATAAATTATACTCATTTCCATTTCATTACTTGTATTTAGATAAATTCATGGAGAAAATGAGGCTTTTGTTTCATGAGTCCCAACACAAGAACTGCTGCTGGGAACGCGTGAGAGTGGAACACAGTGAAGCTGATACACATACACCAATAAAGATGGAAAAGCACGGTCTTCCAGTAGTCAACAATATATATAACAGTCTCTACATTTATTTATATTATAGAATCTATAATCAATATTGTTTTATGTATATAAGAAATAAAATCTAACGTACACAATAATTTATATTCTATATAATGGCTTTTAAATTTTTTACCTTGTTTTATATATATTGTTTTATTTATATTATTACTTATTTTTATATTTTTATTTATAAGCATGTATTTATTATTATTAGTAGTAGTAGTAGTATCTTTTACGTCTATTTTATTTTTAATTATTATAATTATATTATTTTAATACATATATGTATATTTTACTTATATTTTTTTTATTTGGGTTCATCATAAACATCTCTATACTTATAAGAGATAAAGCTGAATATTAATAGACATTTGAAATGTTATTATCGTATAATTTAACAAAGATAGAACAACCGCAGATTTAGCATTCTATTAAATTTAAGATCTTTTTAGAGATTTACTAATTTATAAAGTACTTTTATTATTTTAGGTTATTTAAAATTAATTTATAATATTACAAATTAAATTAAAATTTTGATGAATGTTAGAATAGTTCTATAAGTTTTGTCATGTATGTGGAAAATTTTGTTTAAATAACTTACCAGATCATTGATAAAATTTAATTTTTTAATATTACAATCTATTATTAATAATTTAATATAAATGTTTTAAATGTTAATAAATTATCAAAAATCACATCCATTTCACTCTTCAACGATTATTCCATAAAAGCTGGCTTTTTGTGTTTGAAGGAGGGACATATTAGAGACAAAAGAAGAAATCACTCCTTCTTTTGTGTGCTTTTTCAGACCTCTATGTTGTGTAACCAAAAGGAACACACTTTTGCTTGTTATGATAGCTTTATCGCTTGAAGCGTCCTTGGAGCCGTTAGTGTGAATAAGTTAACGATGGTAAAAGAGATCGAGTCGGACCTAATTCGGTTCATTTTGAAATTAATAAAGTTAATTTAAGTTAACCATGTTATTAAGAGTTCGAGTTCATTAGACTTCGGGATGTTAATTTTTATTTGACCTAATTTTAGCACTGATTGATTAGCTTATGACCAGACCGTTATTTTAAAAACATTATTTTTGACATTTTTGTAAAAAATTTATACTCGTAACTAGTTGGATCATGGGTCAAGCCACGAGGTAGTCAACTGGTGGTTGGGCAAAGCAACAAGCTACCTTAACCTGCGACCGTTGACATTCCTAATTAGATTAAAATTAAGAATCACAAAACTTTTCCAGTTTTAAACAGGTTTAAGACTTCAAGTTCGAGTTGTTGAGGTCTAATTGAAGATCGTTAAATATATTTTTTAATTTTTAAATTAAAAATGACATTATCTTAATTAAAAAAGTTTTAGATTTTGAAATGGATAAAATTACGTTCTAACTAAAAACACAAATTTAAAAGAAAAAAATTTGAATCCAGACTCAAAATCTAATTAACTCAAGTTGTGCTTATTGACTTTATGTTGGATAGAAAATAATTAGGCTGGGCCAAACAAGCTTTGTCAAGCCTTTCACTTATATTGTATTCTTGATTTTGGGCTTTTTAAATTAGGAGTGACAATGGGCTATTCATAGACTTAGATTCAAGAGTTTTTAATAGAGATGGCAATGGATTAGCTCATGGGTCAACCTCCGTTATGTTTTTTAAAATAATTTTTTAAAATTAAAAATATAGAATAATTTATTTTTTAATTAAATTGAGGTCTGAATTATTCAAACCTAAATTTACTCGAAGCTCAATTCTTCTAAGTAAAACGATGTTGTTTTGCTTAAAATAATTAGATTTCGAGTTTACCTGTACTTGAAGTTGAGCCTGGCCCATAGACCGGTTCATAGGCTAACTCTTGACTCAACTATTTTAAACAAAATGATATTATTTTTATTTAAAAGAGTTGGCCTTAAAGAGGCATAAATTTAGGTAATTCAATTCTAAACCTAATTTAAATTTTGTTATTTTACATTTTTAATTAAGAAAATATTTTTAAAAAATTAACAGGCTTTTAAACATTATAACCTATTTATTAATTGCATCCTTAAAAATAATATTTATATATTTATTAAGAACAAAGGTTGTACGAATGTCAAAAAATTAGCTAAATATACAAAATTTATGGTATCAAATTTTTCGTTTCGGTTATAATTTTTTATCATATTTTATTAAATTTTATTTATATATTTATGTAAAATTTATATAAATATAAATCAGAACATATTAACTATGAAAGAGACTTTGTCGTGAAAAACTATATGTTGTACAAACAGATCAGTACATTGAGTCAATATTTTCAGATTCCAACGACAACCATGAAAAGAAGAGAAGAATAGCGTGGAATCCAATGCTCTTTTTTCCTTTAACCATTAAATATTACAAAATATTTAAAAGTCAATATAACAAACTTAATTTTATATTAATTAACCTACAACATATATATATATATGAATTAACTATAAAAAATTTAAATTTTGTTTAATTTTGTAATATTAATCTAAAATTTACAAATTAATATAAATATTTCAACTTCCAATTATTACTAGGTTGTTTCATGCTAATATTTTTATCCATCACTTTTTGTTTTGTAACTCAAAGTTTTTTGTAACTCAAGTTTTGATCTTCGCCCGACTAATTCTGAGACCTATGAATCACCCACTCAGACTCATAAATAAGCAAATTCGAGTCTGATCCTATATTATAGGAGCGGTACTTGCTCTAAGAGATGGGCCACTACTAGAAGAATTACATCACTTTAACAAAGACTGCTCCTCTCATGGTTTAAACCTACAACCTCTCACACAATCCTCTCTTCTTTTTTACTACTACTAGGTTATTCCGTGAAGGGCCATATTCTATTTATACTATAGAAGAATTTTATTATTTAAAAAATTAAAATATCAAAAAATTTAAAATAATTATGACATAAAATATATGAAAGAGTATATAATTAATTGAGAGGTTTTAAAATTTTTAATTTATTAAATAATAAAATTATAATCCATATGCTATTCACTGACAAACAAAGCAGAGAGTGATTCATGGAACTGGAATGAAACGTGAAATGTCAAGTAGAAAAGTGGAAAATCCACTTTTGTGCCTCATTTTGTTAACTTTTTCTTTGTTAACTAGTTCATCGATCGGCTGTTCTTTCACGGGAGAGACATTGTTGGAGTTTTTTTAATCATTCTGTCTCTTCACTTCACAGTAACTCTTTTGTCTGTGTATGCTTGTGGGCACTTGAGCTACCAATCCCACCCCTCTTTCTCATCATCTTCCACCTCTTTTCAGTTACATTCTGGTTACCAACTTCAATGCTTTGGTAGTCTGGTCTCATCATTCCTCCAAGGCAATAGCCTCAAGGTCTTCTCAGGCAAAGGGAAAAAGAAAAACAGAAGAAAGAAACACAAATGTCCTCCGTACTCACTCTCATCTTAATCACTCTACTTGTCACTTCCAATGGTAAGGAACTCAGTGGCCCTGAATGTTATGATGCTTCTTCCATTAATGGTGGTTTCCTGATCCTGAATGTTCATTTTCTTGAAGATTCTCGCAAGAACATCATAAATGTAGCGTCTTTTAGGATTCGAAGCGGCTAAAGATTTGATCTTTAATCGTTTTAACAAGGTTAAATGAGCTAAAGTTCTGGTCTTTTCTTGATATTTCTTTGATGGTGTATGGGTTCCATGTCTGTAGGTGCTTATGGTGCTACTTTCACATTCGTCAACAGATGTGAATACCCAGTTTGGCCCGGTATTCTTGCAAATGCAGGAAGTCCCAGACTCGACAGTACAGGTTTCGAGCTTCGAAAGGACACTTCTCGTTCTTTTCTAGCACCAACAGGCTGGTCGGGTCGTTTTTGGGCTCGTACAAGTTGCAAATTCGACGATTCTGGTTCCGGGTCTTGCCTGACTGGAGACTGTGGTTCAGGTCAAGTAGAATGCAACGGGTTAGGAGCATCCCCGCCGGCGACACTCGCTGAGTTCACACTTGGGACAGGAGGGCAGGATTTTTATGACGTTAGCCTCGTCGACGGCTACAATGTTCCTATGCTCATTGAAGGTAGTGGCGGGTCAGGTACATGTGCTTCGACGGGTTGCTCCACGGATCTTAATCGTCAGTGTCCGGAGGAGCTAAAAGTGGAAGGTGGCGAAGCTTGTAAGAGCGCTTGTGAAGCTTTTGGGAGTCCTGAGTATTGCTGCAGTGGCGCGTTTAACACACCCGACACCTGTAAGCCTTCGGTTTACTCGGAGATGTTCAAGTCTGCTTGTCCTAGATCTTACAGCTATGCCTATGATGATGCAACTAGCACATTTACTTGTACTGGTGGAGATTATACAGTGACCTTTTGTCCATCTTCTCCAAGGTATAAGAACATCCTATGGCTTTTTTGATACGTTTATCTCTTGAATCTTCGATTCATTCTGCTTTTAGCTACTAGTTTTACTAGGATTATCTGCCTGGAATGTAATCCTGATAGTTCTTTAGAATTCTTGGTATTTGTTGAAGATAAAGATATGGTCCTTGATCTTCCTTGACAATGTTCTTGCTGGTTTGTTTGGTTTATGTTCTTTGAGTCCCTGATTTGTTGGAAGTAATAGTATGGTTCTTCTGGTCTTGATAGGATTCGAAAGTAACAAAGTGACAATGAATGTGGTCTGGATAGTTATGTATAAATTGTAATATATCAGTTTCAGCTTCTCTTTTGGGATTGAAATGAAGGCAAATTGGAAATGCCAAAGATTCCCTTTTTGTGTGATTAGTTTATTTCAAGTGGGATTGATTGAGGTCGTTGGATTACCATCAAGTTTGGCTTTTTTTATGCCAAAGAATCATCTGTCAATGGATTTAAATATTCCTGTAAGAATAAGTGACAGTTCCCTTTAACATGTGCAGTCAGAAATCTACAAGCTATTCAACACCAATGACATCATCATCATCATCACAGGGATCAACGGCAGAAACCGGGTCGGGTTCCGAGTTGGGATCTGGGTTGGATTACTCAGGTTCTGCCACAGGTTCGGCTTCAGGATCTGAAACGGGAACAGGAGAAACCATGCTAGCAGATGGATCATGGTTAGCTGGTTTGGCACTGGGAGACTCAAACAGGATTTTCTCTCCTACACTTTCACAATCAGCTTTCACGGCCTCTGCAGTTTTCTTTGCTCTTTTGTCCTCGGTTTACTTGTAGCTCTAGCTCTAGCTCTAGCCTCAATTTGGGTGCTTGGATTTTGCCATTTGTTAGGAAAACCTGACAGATTCTCTTCTCTAGATTCTAGACCAACCTCTTCCAGGATTTTGCAATGTTTATATACATAAGATGTTTTTTTTCTTCCCCATTCTCGAAATCATTAGAATTTCTTGCTTTTGCATTTTGCATTTTGCATTTTGCAGTTCAGTTCATTTTTCAGTTTCACTTCTCATTGATGTTCAATTAGGTAAACCGTAAAGAAACAAATGGAGTTGTATCAGAGAAAAGGAAGATTTGTGGTATTGTGAACATATCAATGAGATTGTAGGCTGGAATACTTTACTGGTTTTGCAAGTTTTTGGGTCAGCTTTTTTTCTAGTGGTTGATATGGAAGACGAAATCTTTTGAAGACAAATGTGTTACTTAATCATATCGAGTTTGGCAGATTGTCAAAAGAATTGAATGCTGGGACCAAAGTTGAGGGGTAATCTTTACTTTCTTGAACATAAAAGAGGGAATAAAGTCAAGTTGTGGGATCCCCCACTTGATACTTCTGCAACTTTTGGCATAAAAATGGCTAGCATTGGTGGGGTTGGGCTCAGCTCGAACGTTTTAAATATGCTCAAGTTCAATCGGAGGCCTGCTTGAGTTTGGGCTGCTAGATCAAAGTTCGAATCCCATTGAGTTTCGGGCAGCATTGCGAGCCTGGAATCAATTTTACCCTTGCTTTCATTAGCGCTTGCAAGTGCCATACCATTGTTCTTGCCTGCTAAACTAGGATCCTTCGATAAGTACCAGAAGATGGTATTACATATTTTCCTTGAAGCTCTGTTAATGATTCTGAAGGTTAAAACTGGAAAGGAGAATAAATGGGAAATAGCAGACAAAAAGAAAAGAACTTCTAGTCCACTATTTTTCATTAAAAGCTTAATGTTTCTTGAATAAGAAAAAGGAAACAGAAATATGGGGCTTACACAAGTAGCAATGAGATTCAATTCCATTGCATCAAAAGCTCCGGCTGAATTGGAACAAAGAAAGATGCAGAAACAGTAACTTTTACTGTCACATCTCAAAATTCCCATTTCACTTGAGAGTCTTCTTATACTCTACTCTAATGGTAGTAATCCACAAACATTAATACCTATACCTACACTTGAACTATAACATATTTGGTTTCATCACCTGGACACAGAGAGAAGGTTGAATTTGCTGTTCTGTTCCCATATTGCACACTTACTTTGTATTCACCAAAAAAGCCAGCAAAGCTATATGCACCTTGGCCATCGCTTTGACCTCTTAAGTTTCCAGTTCTCCAACTTCTCAGGAGCTTATCAACCACATCACCAGCAGGCAGGTTCTTAAGATTGTTGTCCGTAAGACACATTTGGTAACAACCATATGGATGGAGTGCTGTCCAAAGCATTATCCCATCAACTGCAGGATGTGAGAAGCCTTCTCTTAGTACTTGATCAAGATAGGTTGCCTGCATAATAACACAACATAAGGAACAATTTTTCTATATGGATATAAATGTTAATCGTTCTTGTCAGGTGATATCTTTGATAGAGATAGTGCAGACAAAGCACCTGAGTTTTCTGATCAAATTTGTTGCTGATATCAACTTCTGTAAGCCAAATAGGAAGCCTGAGAGTAGCCAACTTGTCCAATATAGCTCTCATAAGAGGAAGATTAGGCTTGGAAAAATGACCCTCCAGCCCAATCCCATTCATTGAGACTCCTTTGTGTTTAAGTTCTTTCATCCTTGCAATATATGTGTCTGCAGTGGAATTAGAATCACTGCAAGTCTCAACCACATTGTACTCATTCAAGAATAAGGTTGCTAAAGGATCAGATTTATGTGCTGTCAGGTAGAACTGAAGAGTTGCATCAGGACCGAGCCGTTGCTCATAGAAATCAAAATGCAACATTTCATTGCTAACATCCCAGTGTATGAACTGTTCTTTGTACTTATTCATCAAGCTTTGTATTCGAGCGTTCACTGCTGATTTCAGGGCAGCCCCTGTAAGACTTTTCATCCATCCTGGATTATATCTGGGGTCTTCCCAGAATATGTTGTGCCCTCTAGCAACTATTCTGTTAGCTTGAACAAATTCTAACATTTTATCTGATACGCTGTAATTGATCTTCCCTTGTTCAGGCTCTGTAGCATACCATTTGAGCTCATTTTCGAAGACAGCTGCATTGAATCGTTCCAGAAACCATTTCTGAAACAATTAGAAGACACCCTTTATTAGATTTTTGTCATCCTTGTAAGGCTTAGGATGTATTACTATTGTCTGAGGCTGAGGCTACCTGGTATGCCTGATTACCAAGAATGGTACTTGCTATTGCTGATCCAAATGGAAAAGACTTTGACATTTGTTCTATTCTAATTTTTGCATTTTTGACAGCTTGTCCATGGCTATCTGTCACATGAATCATCGCAGCCCGTTTCCTTACCTGAAAAAACATAAGCTACTGCCTGATCAACTTGTCATTTAAAGCAAAAACAGAACCTTTTCACAACAAAAATCTCCAAAAATTGAAGAAACTTTTGCTGTACTTAATGCTGCTAAGTGCTAAGTACTCTGGACTGGCTTCGGGCACATTACTGTAGACAGAGATATACAATTTCATACCTTAGACTATTGCATAACTTTCATTGTGGTGTGAACATCTATCTCAGAAATAAAGTGTTAAGAGAATTTACTCTATCAATCATATGATGCTGGCTTTTTCTCCATTGCTTCTCGGTAAATCGCTGTAATGAAGTACTTGCAACTGCTACATCAATGTTCTTGCTTGCCGAACTCTGTATAAGCATTACAATGGAAAAAAAAGGGGGAGAAAATTAAGGTTGTCATGTCTTTTGGGCTTGTTCATGCCAAGACCCATGCTATGTTGGAACATTAGACAAGTACAAGAAGATTGTGATTGCAGATTCACCTTGAAGTTTATTGTTGATTTTGAATGTGCATTAAGAATGAACCCACCCTTGAGAAATGACCAGCATCCATGTTTGGCCAACACATTCCCCACACAGTCAATTGTGTTATCATCTGTGGATAAGCTTGCAGTCACCATTGTAGTTTCTACCCCATCTATCTTGACCCAAGCTGTTATGCACCAAGTTTGCATGCGACAATTTCAGAATATTCCCAAGAAAAAGTACTAGTTACAAGCCATTTCCATTCAATCTTGTGTGGAGTATCTGAATCTAGGTTTCACTAGGCTAAGTTCAGTTAAAGGAAGGAAGCATTTCTGATATGTAATGGGACTGATGAACATTTTGGATTTAGAGTTAGTTCTTATGAATCTTGTAATGGTATTGATGGGTACCGGTAAATATTGATATTCCATGGATGTGTAAGCTTAGTTTCTCAGGGAATAAGAGATGCAGGATAATCTGATCAAGATTGAGAACTCAACTGGAGAATGAGTAAATGCCTTCACTGAGATTGTGCAGTGATAAAATCAGTCCATGAGAATGTGTAGACAGAGCAATTTTATGTGGAATTTGATCTTTGAGAACCCCTCCCTTGTAAAGCGGCTCTTCTGGTTGTGCTTTACACTGCAATTCAACCAAATGGCAGTATCAGAATCCATGAACTCTGCATTTTATAGTTGGAATTTTCCAGGATTACTCTGCAACACCAAGATGGCCCTGGAAATAAAAGACTTGAGCTTGGAATTGTATCAATAACCTTATCAACATTCAGAACTGAAATTACCTCAGTGTAAGCTGTGTGGTCGTAGGCAGGCCCTGGAATGATCAAACAACTCATCAGAACTGACCTCAGGAAAAATCCCATGAACAGAAAAAAGACCAAACACTGTCAATGAGGAACATTGTACCATGAGCAACAGCCAAGGAAGGAACTGCAAGGAAACTGAAAACCAAGAAACCCAAAACACGAGATTGTTGCATGAAGTGGTTGTTGTTGCCAAGAAACACCATCTGATCCACCAATGGAGTAAAGACTT
>JANIIA010016267.1:0-13335 GCA_027478495.1 Erythroxylum alaternifolium | reverse complement strand
GGGACGTTGAATTACTTCGAAGGAGAATTCACAAAATAGCACTACCTTAAATATAATATGCTTTGTAGGAAAAAAATAGGATACTATAAAATCAATTTTGGAAACCAAAATGAAAGGGATTAATTCCAATCCAAAAGTAATCCTTTAGAACATTTAACGAAACAAAAAATCAAATTTCTCACATGCTTCTTTGAGTCAAAGGTCCAACCATCATTAAAATTTAAAACTGAACTGCAGGATATCAAATCAATTAGGCCTTAATCTTGCATTTTCCTATAAAAACTCAAGAGGGACAATGATTTAATTTAAGAGACATTTTAAAGCATTCAATTACTAAAATGACACATCCATAAACATATTATTCGTTTTGGAACAAAACAAAGACAGTTTAGCACGCTTTTTCAAAACCAACATCCAAATCTGAGAGTAGACCTAATTCAGACCTTAAAAAATGCAATATTAGATTTCCATCATCTTTCCATAACTAAAGGGTCCAAACATCATCATAGTTTACAATAGAGCTGTAAGGTCTCAAAATAACAAGTTGTTGATATTGCATTTCGTTTAAGGTCTCAAATGGGACATTTATATACTTCGGAGGACAATTACCAAAATGACACTTTTTTAAATATAATATGCTTTGTTGAAAAAAGTCATGATACAATAGCTTGCTATTTGGAAACCAAAATCAAAGGAACCAATATCTGAATATGAAAGTAGTACTTTAGAAATCTTAAACGAAATGCAAAATCAAATTTCATGCATGGCCAAACATCATTACAGTTTAAAACTGAGCCATAAGGTCTTAAACCAACAAGACCTTGAACTTGCATTTCCTTTATGGTCTTAAAAAGGACATTTTAAAGCATGCAATTTCTGAAATCACACATCTTTATACATAATAATCACCTTGGGACAAAATAAAGATAGTTTAACATGCTTTTTGAAAACCAACCTCTGAATCTGGGAGTAGTCCCATTTGAGATCGTAAAAAAATTGCAATTTCATATTTCCGACATCTTTCGTAAATCAACAGTCACAACATCATTACAATTTACAATTAAGCTCTAAGGTCTTAAAGCAACAAGCTGCTAATAGATCGTTTTTTTTAAGGTCTCAAGTAGGACATTGATTTACTTCG
The DNA here is from genome assembly GCA_027478495.1 of Erythroxylum alaternifolium. Taxonomy (NCBI): domain Eukaryota; kingdom Viridiplantae; phylum Streptophyta; class Magnoliopsida; order Malpighiales; family Erythroxylaceae; genus Erythroxylum; species Erythroxylum alaternifolium. The sequence goes on along the minus strand of JANIIA010016267.1, from coordinate 12,194 downwards.
AAGCACAAAATACAAAAATGGCATTTCCTTAAATATAAGATGCTTTGTGGGACAAATCAAGATACTATGGCCTGCTTTTTGGAAACCAAAATAAAAGAAATCAATATTTAAATCTGAAAGCAGTCCTTTAGAAACCTTAACTGAAATGAAAATTCAAACTTCTCACATGCTTCAAAAAGTCAATGATCTAAACATCGTTATATTTTAAAACTGAAATGTAGAATCTCAAACTAATTAGGCCTTAATCTTGCAATTTCTTTAAGATGCCAACAGGGAAATTTTAAAGCATGTAATTACTGAAATGATACTTCCATAAATATAATATGCATTTTAGGACAAAATGAAGATAGTTTAACATCCTTTTTTCAAAACTAACATCCAAATCTGAGAGTAGTCCCATTTGAGATCTTAAAATGATGCAATATCATATTTCTGACATCTTCCTATAACTTAATTGTCCCGACATCACTATAACTTACAATTAAGTTGTAAGGTCTCAAAGCAATAAGCCGTTGATAGTACATTTATATTTCATTTAAGGTCTCAAGTGGGACATTGATTTCCTTCGAAGGACAATTACCAAAATGACACTTCCTTAAGTATAATATGCTTTGTGAGACAAAATTAGGATATTATAGCTTGCTTTTTGGAAACCAAAATCAAAGGAATAAATATCTAAATATAAAAATAGTCCTTTAGAAAACTTAAACGAAATGAAAAATCAAATTCTCATATGCTTTTAAAAGTCAATGGTCTAAACATCATTACAGTTTAAAAATGAAATGTAAGATCACAAACTAACTAAGCCTTGATCTTACACTTCCTTAAAATGTCAAGAGGGACATTTTACAGTAAGCAATTACTAAAATGACACATCCTTAAATATAATATTCGTTTTAAGACAAATAAAGAAAGTTTAACTTTTTTTTGAAAATTAATAACCTAATTCGAGAGTAGCTCCACTTGAGACCTTAAACAAAATATAGTATTAGGTTTTCAACATCTTTTCGTAACTCAGTGTTTGAAACATCATTATAATTTACAATTGAGTTGAAGGGTCCCAAAGCATAAAGTCGTTAATATTGCAATTTGTTTAACGTCTGAAGGGGGATATTGATTTTGTTCGAAGGAGATTTACCAAAATAAAACTAAGTTAAATACAATATGCTTTGTGGGAAAAATCAGGAAACTATAGAATGCTTTGTGGGAAAAATCAGGAAAATGTAGAATGCCTTTTGGAAAAAAAAATGAAAAGGATCAATATTCGAATCCGAAAGTAATCCTTTAGAACATTTAACTAAACAAAAATTCAAATTTCTAATATGCTTCTATGAGTCAAAGGTCCAAACATCATTAAAATTTAAAAATGAATAGTAGGATATCAAACCAGCTAAGCCTTAATCTTACATTTCATTTAAGATCTCAAAAGGGACAATGATTTACTTCAAGAGACATTTTAAGGCATTCAATTACTAAAATGAGATATCCATAAATATAATATTCATTTTTGGGACAAAACAAAGACAGTTTAACATGCTTTTTGAAAACCACAATCCAAATTAGTGAGTAGACCCGATTCAAACCTTAAATAAAATTCAATATTAGGTTTGCAACATCTTTTAGTAACTCAAGGGTCCGAACATCATTGTAGTTTACATTTGAGTTGTAAGGTCTCAAAGTAACAAGGCGTTGATATCGCATTTCATTTAAGGTCTCAAGTGGGACATTTATATACTTCGAAGGAGAATTACTAAAAGCACACTTGCTTAAATCTAATATGCTTTGTAGGAAAAAGTCATGATACTATAGCTTGTTTTTTGAAAACCAAAATCAAAGCAATCAATATTTGAATATGAAAGTAGTCCTTTAGAAATCTTAAAAGAAATGCAAAATCAAATTTCATGCATTACCAAACGTCATTATAATCTAAAACTAAACTATAAGGTCTCAAACCAACATGTCCATAATCTCGCATTTCCTTTAAGGTCTTAAAAGGCACATTTTAAATCATGCAATTAATAAAATGACATATATATAATCACTTTGGGACAAAATAAAGATAGTTTTAACATGCTTTTTGAAAATCAATATCCGAATTTGAGAATAGTACCCTTTGAGACTTTAAAAAAATGCAGTATCATATTTTCGACATCTTTTCGTAGCTTAAGGGTCCCAACTTCATTACAATTTAAAATTAAGCTCTAAGGTCTCAAAGCAACAAGCCGTTAATAATGCATTTAGTTTAAGGTCTCAAGTGGAACATTGATTTACTTCGACGAACAACTACCAAAATGGCACCTCCTTAAATATAAGATGCTTTGTGGGACAAAATCATAATACTATGGCTTCCTTTTCGGAAACCAAAATCAAAGGAATCAATATTTAAATATGAAAGTAATCCTTTAGAAACCTTAACTAAAATAAAAATTCAAACTTCTCACGTGTTTCTAAAAGTTAATGATCAAAACATCATTACAGTTTGAAACTGTAATGTAGAATCTCAAACCAACTAGGCCTTATTCTTGCAATTTCTTTAAGATCCCAAGAGGGACATTTTAACGCATGCAATTATTGAAATGATACTTCCTTAAATATAATATGTGTTTTGGGAGAAAATGAAGAGAGTTTAACATGCTTTTCGAAATTAGCATCTGAATCTGAGAGTAGTTCCATTTGAGTTCTTAAAAAGATGCAATATCATATTTCTGACATCTTCTCGTAACTCAATTGTCCCAACATCACTATAATTTACAATTGAGTTGTAAGATCTCAAAGTAACAAGCCATTAATAGTACATTTACATTTTGTTTAATTTCTCAAGTGGGACACTGAATTTTTTAGAAGGACAATTACTAAAATGGCACTTCGTTAAGCATAATATGCTTAAAATAATGGTCCAAACATCATTACAGTTTAAAAATGAAATGTAAGATCACAAGCCAACTAAGCCTTGATCTTACACTTCCTTTAAGATGTCAAGAAGGACATTTTAAAGTATGTAATTACTAAAATGACACATCCTTAAATATAATATATGTTCTAGGACAAATAAAGACAGTTTAACTTGTTTTTAGAAAACTAATAACCTAATTCAAGAGTAGCCCCATTTGAGACCTTAAACAAAATGTAATATTAGGTTTCCAACATCTTTCCATAACTAAATATTTATAACATCATTACAATTTGCAACTGAGCTGAAGGGGCCTAAAGCACAAAGTCGTTAATATTACAATTTGTTTAACGTCTCAAGAGGGATATTGATTTCCTTTGAAGGAGAATTACCAAAATAGAACTATCTTAAATACAATATGCTTTATGGGAAAAAAAATCAGGAAACTATAGAATGCCTTTTGGAAATCAAAATGAAAGGGATTAATATTCGAATCCGAAAGTAATCCTTTAGAATATTTAACTAAACAAAAATCAAATTCGTACATGCTTCTGTGAGTCAAAGGTCTAAACATTATTAAAATTTAAAAATGAACTGTAGGATATCAAACCAACTAGGCCTTAATCTTCCATTTCCTTTAAAATCTCAAGAGGGACAATGATTTATTTCAAAAGACATTTTAAAGCATTAAATTACTAAAATGACACACCTATAAATCTAATATTCATTTTGGGACAAAACAAAGACAGTTTAAGATGTTTTTTGAAAACCAACATCCAAATCTAATAGTAGACCCTGTTCATACCTTAAACAAAATGCAATATTAGATTTCCAATATCTTTCCATAACTCAAGAGTCCGAGCATCATTATAGTTTACAATAGAGCTATAAGGTCTCAAAGTAACAAGTCACTGATATTGCATTTCATTTAAGGTCTCAAGTGGGACATATATATACATCGAAGGACAATTACCAAAAAGACATTTTCTTAAACATAATATGCTTTGCTGGAAAAAGTAATGATACTATAGTTTGCTTTTTGGAAACAAAAATCAAAGGCATTAATATCTGAACATTAAAGTAGTCCTTTAGAAATCTTAAACGAAATGCAAAATCAAATTTCTTGCATGACCAAACATCATCACAGTTTAAAACTGAACCATAAGTTCTTAAACCAATAAGCCTTGATCTTGCATTTCCTTTAAGATCTTAGAAAGGAAATATTAAAGCACACATCTTTATATATAATAATCACCTTGGGGCAAAATGAAGACAGTTTAACGTACTTTTTGAAAACCAACATCCGAATCTAAGAGTAGTCCTATTTGAGACCTTAAAAAATGCAATATTATATTTTCGACATCTTTCTGTAACTCAACGGTCCCAACATCATTACTATTTACAATTAAGCTCTAAGGTCTCAATGCAACAAGCCATTGATACTGCATTTCTTTTAAGGTCTCAAGTGGAACATTGATTTACTTCAAAGAAAAAAATACTAAAATCGCACTTCCTTAAATATAACATCTTGTAAGGGACAAAATCAAGATACTATGGCTTGTTTTTTAGAAACCAAAATCAAAGGAATCAATATCTTAATCTGAAATTAGTCCTTTACGATACGTTTGGTTACTGTCTCCCATATGTTGTGACAGCACGAAACAAAAATTTAGAGACAAAACGGAACAAAAATTAGAGACAGTGAGGTGTTTGGTTGTTATGGACAAAACAAAGAAAACTGTTTTCATCTCTAGGACAAAATTGTGTTTGGTTGCAGTTGACTGAACATTAAAAATAGTGTCAATGACCAAAGTATCCATGCAGTATAATATAATTGGAAATATGTAATTCATTAATTATTTTAAAACGAATGATTTGTATTAGTATTTATTTAATTGTATCTATAAATAAGGAATTAAAAAATAAGTAAGGCACTACATACTAATTCCTAGTAAGCATCATAAACAGTCTCGTGAATAGAGAAAGTAAAACAAAAAAATACACAGAACTAAAAGACTAGGAACAATCAAAATCAAAATGAAGATCATGTCTATTACAAACAACATTTTGTACCCCACCACCATTCCACATAAACACTCACTCTTCTGGTGGTTATAATTTAATGGGAACCAATAAAAGAATTGTCATTAATGATAATCCTTAAACTCATATATAGTAATATTAATCATTGGTAGAAAATTAGTGCTTATTTTTCAAAAGCAAAAGATTAGTCTTTGATGTATATAATAATGTAAAAGATAATCAAATTGAATATATTGAAGGTGAAATAACATTTCACCATAAATGGGTGGTATATACTTAATGACATGAAGTGGTCCCAATCAACTACCTTATTTACTTTTATATCAACTTTTTTCTGTTGTTGTTAAGTATCATCCAAGGAGGTCACATAAAGAGAGGTATACATGTTATAATGAATATTAAATTTACAACAAAGTGCTTAACTAATTTTTGTTTGATGCTTTTAATATCTAGGCCAAAATGTGTATCTTGCTAAGAGATTAAAGTTCAATACCCAGTAAGATGATTGCAGGCTTGAAGTTTTTGTCCTATAAAATAAACAAACCAAGCTAATAATAAATTCTCATGAGTTGTTATATTAATTAGACATAAATTATTGAAAAGAACATCACAACAACTTTTATGATGTCTCAAGTTATTGGTTCTAGAAAAAAAATTGGCTTGAACTTCATAAACTATTCTCATTGAAAATCTCATATTATGTTAGCATCTTTGACTAAATTGTTTGCTTCAAAATACTATATATAAAGTAACAAAGAAGTGGATGAAATAAAAGTGATATGCTCTCAATAAAGTAATAATAGCATAAAAAATAATATCCTACAAATTGTTAACTCTTTAAAGTTCACGAAAGTGCTAGTTATAATTATTAAAAAAATTTGAACAATTATTTTTGTGGACTAAGAAAAAAGGTCACAATTATTTTTATGACCAAACATAGCTCCATTTTTATTTCCTCTTTCTAATGATAGATTTTAAACAAACTTAAGTGGCTTCAGATATATTGTCATTTCTTGAAAAAGAAGTTGATAATATGGTCCATTGATGAGAAAATGCATCCTAAAACAAATTTGTTGTTAAGACTACAAAGCTAAGCATTTTGATTTGCCAAAGCAGATTTAGTAAGTTCTAAAACTGCAAATCTATAAACAAATGACATTTTCCATTCTCCCGCATAAAAGGTAATTGCATTACATAAATCAAAACCTATGCAAAAAGCAATAAATTACGTATGAAGACTAAAACATACATATATCTATGCATGACAATTACAGTCAATGAGAAGTTGCATCATCGTAAGAGCAAACAGACTTGTACAAACAATGAAAAGGGCTATTAAATATGATACATCGCTAGTTTTTCGTTGCACATAAACTCACAAGAGAGGGACAAAAACAATGTTAAAGTGTGAGTAAAGGGTATGTGTGTCAATGATTCAACCTGAATTAGCATGCCCAGTGAAATCCCCAACAAAAAAGCCACAAACCACAAAGACAAGGGACAATCGACCAAAAAAGATAACAAACAGAGGCTGCAAATTATTAACGTAGTAGAATTTAGGCAACGACAGAAAAGTAAAGCAAGGAAGCAGCGACACGAGAGGCATAGAAGGGGAGAGAATGAACAGAACAAAAAACTTACCTATGACTACCGAGATAAACCAAAGGAAGGAAAGGCAGCGTGTGAGAGAGAAGACAGGTTTGAGATAAGTTGTTCATTTGTTGGGTTTATAAGATGCAATGATCATACGGTGTCGGGAGGGAGGGGGTATTTCTAGAAGATGATATTGTGTTTTGTTTTTGTCAAAGGGACAAGATTTCTTATCCCTCGGTTTTGAAAGGAACAAAAATAAGTAAGGTCAATAAGCAAACACTGCGAGGCATAGGATTTTTTTATTTTGTTATATGTCTTCACGGATGAAGACAGTAACCAAACACTACGTTAGAAAATGAAATGAAAATTCAAACTTCTCAAGTATTTCTAAAAGTCACTGATCCAAACATCATTACAGTTTGAAACTAAAATGTTGACTCCCAAACCAACTACGCCTTAGTCTTGCAATTTCTTTAAGATCCCAAGAGGGACATTTTAAAGCGCACAATTATTGAAATGATACTTCCCTAAATATAACATGCATTTTGGGACAAAATGAAGATAGTTTAACATGTTTAACATGCTTTTTGAAAACTAACATCCGAATCCAAGAGTAGTCCTATTTGAGATCTTAAAAAGATGCAATATCATATTTCTGACATCTTCTCATAACCCAATTGTCCCAACATCACTGTAACTTACAATTGAGTTGTAAGGTCTCAAAGCAAAAGGCCATTGATAGTACATTAACATTTTGTTTAAGGTCTCAAGTGGGACATTGATTTCCTCTAAAGGAAAATTATCAAAATGGCATTTTGTTAAGTATACTATGCTTTGTGAGACAAAATTAGGATAATATAGCTTTCTTTTTGTAAACCAAAATCAAAGGAATCAATATCTAAATCCAAAAGTAGTCCTTTAGAAAACTTAAATGAAACGAAAAATCAAATTCTCTCATGCTTTTAAAAGTCGATAATCTAAACATCATTATAGTTTAAAAATGAAATGTAGGGTGACAAACCAACTGAGCCTTGATCTTGCACTTCCTTTAAGATATCAAAAGGGACATCTTAAAGCATGCAATTACTGACATGACACATCCTTAAATATAATATGCAATTTAGGACAAAACAAAGACAGTTTAACTTGCTTTTCGAAAACTAACATCCTAATTCGAGAGTAGCCCCATTTAAGACCTTAAATAAAATGCAATAATTGGATTCCAACATCTTTACCTAACTCAATGGTTCGAACATCATTACAATTTACAATTGAGCTGAAGAGTCCCAAAGTACAAAGTCATTAATATTGCAATTTGTTTAACGTCTTAAGGGGGCATTGAATTACTTCGAAGGAGAATCAACAAAATAGCACTACCTTAAATATAATATGTATTGTGGGAAAAAATTAGGATACCATAAAATGCCTGTTGGAAACCAAAATGAAAGGGATCAGTTCTAATCCAAAAGCAATCCTTTAAAAATTTAACGAAACAAAAAATCAAATTTCTCACATGCATCTTTGAGTCAAGGGTCCAACCATCATTAAAATTTAAAAATGAACTACAGGATATCAAACCAACTAGGCCTTAATCTTGCATTTCCTTTAAGAACTCAAGAGGGACAATGATTTAATTTAAGCTACATTTTAAAGCATTCAATTACTAAAATGACACATCCATAAATATAATATTCGTTTTGGAACAAAACAAAGACAATTTAACATGCTTTCTAAAAACCAACATCCAAATCTGAGAGTAGACCCAATTCAGACCTTAAACAAAATGCAATATTAGATTTCCATCATCTTTCTGTAACTCAAGGGTTCGAACATCATCAAAGTAACAAGTTGTTGACATGCCATTTCGTTTAAGGTCTCAAGTGGGACATTTATATACTTCAAAGGACAATTATCAAAATGATGCTCTCTTAAATATAATATGCTTTGTTGGAAAAAGTCATGATACTATAGCTTGCTATTTCGAAGCTAAAATCAAAGGAACCAATATCTGAATATGAAAGTAGTACCTTAGAAATCTTAAACGAAATGCAAAATCAAATTTCTTACATGGCCAAACATCATTAGAATTTAAAACTGAACCATAAGGTCTCAAACCAACAAGGCCTTGAACTGGCATTTCCTTTAAGGTCTTAAAAAGGACATTTTAAAGCACAAAATATCTAAAATCACACATCTTTATATATAATAATCACCTTGGGACAAAATAACGACAGTTTAATATGCTTTTTGAAAATCAATCTCTGAATCTGGGAGTAGACGCATTTGAGACCTTAAAAAATATGCAATTTCATATTTCTAACATATTTTGTAAATCAATGGTTGCAACATCATTACAATTTACAATTGAGCTCTAAGGTCTCAAAGTAACAAGCCACTGATAGTGTGTTTCATTTAAGGTCTCAAATAGGACATTGATTTACTTCCAAGGACAAATACCAAAATGGCATTTCCTAAAATATAAGATGCTTTGTGGGACAAAATCAAGATACTATAGCCTGCTTTTTGGAAACCAAGATCAAATAAATCTATATCTAAATCTGAATGCAACCCTTTAGAAACCTTAACCGAAAAGAAAATTTAAACTTCGCATATGTTTCAAAAAGTCAATGATCCAAACAATGTTACAGTTAAAAATTGAAATGTAGAATCTCAAACCAACTAGGCCTTAATCTTGCAGTTTCTTTAAGATATCAAGAGGAACAATTTAATGCATGTAATTATTGAAATCATACTTCCTTAAATATAATATGTGTTTTGAGACAAAATGATGATAGTTTAACATCCTTTTTCAAAACTAACATCCAAATCTGAGAGTAGTCCCATTTGAGATCTTAAAATGATGCGATATCATATTTCTGACATCTTCCCCTAACTCAATTGTCCCGACATCACTATAATTTACAATTGAGTTGTAAGGTCTCAAAGCAACAAGCCCTTGATAGTAAATTTACATTTCATTTAAGGTCTCGAGTGGGAAATTGATCTCCTTCGAAGGATAATTACCAAAATGGCAGTTCTTTAAGTATAAGATGCTTTGTGAGACAAAATTAGGATACTATAGTTTGCTTTTTGGAAACCAAATTCAAAGGAATCAATATCTAAATCCAAAAATAGTCATTTAGAAAACTTAAACGAAATGAGAAATCAAATTCTCATATGCTTTTAAAAGTCAATGGTCCAAACATCATTACAGTTTAAAATGAAATGTAAGATCACAAACTAACTAAGCCTTGATCTTACACTTCCTTTAAGATGTCAAGAGGGACATTTTAAAGTATGCAATTGCTAAAATGACACATCCTTAAATATAATATGCATTTTAGGACAAAGAAAGACAATTTAACTTGTTTTTTTAAAACTAACAACCTAATTCGAGAGTAGCCCCATTTGAGACCTTAAACAAAATGCAATATTAGGTTTCCAACATCTTTCCGTAACTTAATGTTTCTCATCATTACAATCTACAATTGAGTTGCAGGCCCAAAGCAAAAAGTCGTTAATATTGCAATTTGTTTAACATCTTAAAGGGGATATTGATTTCCTTTGAAGGAGAATTACCAAAATAGAACTACCTTAAATACAGTACGCTCTATGCGAAAAATCAAGAAACTATAGAATGCTTTGTGGGAAAAATCAGGAAACTATAAAATGCCTTTTGGAAACCAAAATGAAAGGGATCAATATTCAAATTCGAAAGTAATCCCTTAGTTAACTAAATAAAACATCAAATTTATAACATGCTTATGTGAGTTAAATGTCCAAACATCATTAAAATTTGAAAATGAAAAGTAGGATATCAAACCAGCTAGGCCTTAATCTTACATTTCATTTAAGATCTCAAAAGGGACAATGATTTACTTCAAGAGACATTTTAAAACATTCAATTACTAAAATGACACATCCATAAATACAATATTCGTTTTGGGACAAAACAAAGACAGTTTAACATGCTTTTGGAAAACCAACATCCAAATTAGAGAGTAGACCCGATTTAGACCTTAAACAAAGTGCAATATTAGATTTGCAACATCTTTTTGCAACTAAAGGGTCTGAACATCATTATAGTTTACTCGAAGTAACAAGGCGTTGATATTTCATTTCATATAAGGTCTCAAGTGGGACATTTATCTACTTTGAAGGACAATTACCAAAATCAAACTTTGTTAAATATAATATGCTTTGTTGGAAAAAAGTCATGATCCTATAGCTTGCTTTTTGAAAACCAAAATCAAAGCAACCAATATCTGACTATGAAAATAGTCCTTCAGAAATCTTAGAAGAAATTCAAAATCAAATTTCTTGCATTACTAAACATCATTACAGCTTAAAATTGAACTATAAGGTCTCAAACCAACAAGGCCTTGATCTTGCATTTCCTTTAAGGTCTTAAAAGGCACATTTTAAATCATGCAGTTTCCAAAATGATATATATATAATCACTTTGGGATAAAATAAAGACAGTTTAACATGCTTTTTGAAAATCAACGTCCTAATATAAGAATAGTCACTTTTTAGACCTTAAAAAAAATGCAATATCATATTTCTGTCATCTTTCCGCAACTTAAGGGTCCCAACTTCATTACAATTTACAATTGAGCTCTAAGGTCTCAAAGCAACAAGCCATTGATAATGCATTCCGTTTAAGGTCACAAGTGGGACATTGATTTACTTCGAAGAACAAATACCAAAATGGCACTTCCTTAAATATAAGATGTTTTTTCGAACAAAATCATAATACTATGGCTTTCTTTTTGGGAACCAAAATCAAAGGAATCAATATTTAAATTTGAAAGTAATCCTTTAGAAACCTTAACTGAAATGAAAATTCAAACTCCCCATGTGTTTATTACAGTTTAAACCTAAAATGTACAATCTCAAACCAACTAGGCCTTAGTGTTGCAATTTCCTTAAGATCCCAAGAGGGACATTTTAAAGCATGCAATTATTGAAATGATACTTCCCTAAATATAATATGTGTTTTGGGACAAAATGAAGATAGTTTAATATGTTTTTTGAAAATTAAATTCCAAATCTGAGAGTAGTCCCATTTGAGATCTTAAAAAGCTGTAATATCATATTTCTGACATCTTCTCGTAACTCAATTGCCCCAACATCACTATAATTTACAATTGAGTTGTAATGTCTCAAAGCAACAAGCCGTTGATAGTACATTTACATTTCGTTTAAGTTCTCAAGTGGGACACTGATTTTTTTCCAATGGCAATTACCCAAATGGCACTTAGTTAAGTATAATATGCTTTATGAGAAAAAATTAGGGTACTATAGCTTGCTTTTTCTAAACCAAAATCAAAGGAATTAATATCTAAATCCAAAAATATTCCTTTAGAAAACACAAACGAAATGAAAAATCAAACTCTGGTATGCTTTTAAAAGTCAATGGTCCAAACATCATTACAGTTGAAAAATGAAATGTAAGATCACAAACCAACTAAGCCTTGATCCTACACTTCCTTTAAGATGTCAAGAGGGACATTTTTTAGCAAGAAATTACTGAAATGACACATCCTTAAATATAATATGCATTTTAGGCAAAATAAAGACAGTTTAACATGTAACACCCCACCTCCGCCAGACCCGAACCCGATATCGATAGTGATACCCGGATCCGTGCCCCGCGAGGGTGGCG
>JANIIA010016230.1:0-13337 GCA_027478495.1 Erythroxylum alaternifolium | reverse complement strand
TATATATATATTACATAAGTAAGATATGGAAAAAATTATATATAACGTAATATTTAATAAGTCATTATAATAGTGAGGATTAATTAATATCTATACCTTATAATAGTGAGGATTAATTAATATATATACATTAATAATACAATAAGTTAATTACCATATATGATAACATATACTTTTTATTAATCATTTTAGCAGAATAAAAAATTGAATGAAAAGGTTTAGTATTGGCAACTGTTTATTAATTTGGTAGTGCCTTTTACAAAATCTTTTGTTGTAATTTATAATGCCTTTTAAAAAAAATCTTTCATTCCTTATGAGTAGTATATTTTCATATAGTTGCTTGATTTTTTCCTTATCCACTTAAACACCTTTTGTATTATCAATATAACCAAAAAATAATTATTTTCATAAAAAAAATACACTTCAAAGTTTAGCATATATTTGTTCCTTTCTTAGCACATAAAGAACATATGCTAACAATAGGAACACATATGTTAAGTTTATGAACATTGAATAAGCCTCTTTGTTCAAAAATATAACCGTACATCAATTAACGAAGAAAATTATCATATATTACTCCTTTTTGCATATTAAAGCGCTTTTTTCTTTATTTTTCTTAGTATTATCTTCAAATTTAATTTAAATTCTTACTTGGCCTCTACTTCTTTCTTTTCCCACTCCCTTTTTCTTTGGAAGTCTTAATCTCACTCTTTCTCTTTTTATGACTGTTTGTCTCTCTCATTGATCTCATTCCATTAGTTCTCTTTAAATTCAGTTAGTTTTCATAAACAGGTTTTGGTATTCTGTTTTGGAAAGAAAGTAAAGATCTTGAGGAGTGTCCGATTTATGGTCTATTAAGGTGGCAAGTGGATGATGAGAGAGGGAAAAATATATCAAATAAAATCCTAAGATACTTTCCTATTAAACCACGGCTACAAAGACTTTTTATGTCAACAAAAACAACCATAGATATGAGGTGGCATTAAGAGAAACGCATTGATCATAACATCATACGTCATCCAGCAGACTTAATGGCATGGAAAGAATTTGATAAAAAGTTTTCATGGTTTGCACAAGATTATCGTAATGTTTGACTTGGATTGACCTCATATGGATTTAACCCTTTCGGTAATATGAGTACTTCATACATCATGTGGCCAGTAATTCTAATTTCATACAATTTACCTCTATAGAAGTGTATGAAGAAGCCTTTTATGTTATTGTCTTTGCTTATTCCAGGACCTACTGCTCCTGGTAAGGATATTAATGCATACATGCAACCATTAATTGATGACTTAAACGATCAATAGGAATTTGGATTACAAACTTTTGATGTTGTTCAAGGTGAAACATTTACAATTTATATCGTTGTGTTGTGGACTATAAATGATTTCTCATCTTATGAGAATTTGTCTGGGTGAAGCACTAAAGGATTTATGGCTTATCTTACATGTAACCATCAAATTTATTCAATGAAGCTAAAAAGTAAAATATGTTATACGAGTCATCGTCATTATTAGGAACATAGGCATAGATGGCAAAGAAGTAAATTGTTTAATGGTAAAGTAGAATTAGGTGAAGTTTTGTTGCGGTTGTCTAGTGATGATATTGTTTACCAGCTATCACATTTGGGTGACATTACACCTGGCAAACACCCGAGTAATAGAAAGCAAAAGAGAAATGATGTTGAACTTAATTGGACAAAAAAACATATTTTTCAATTTATCATATTAGAAGGAATTACTATTGAGGTATAATCTTGATGTAAAGCATATTGAGAAAAATATTTGTAAGAATATTTTAGGAACCGTGATGGAAATTGATGGGAAATCGAAAGACATAATTAAGACTAGCCTTGACTTGGAAGACATGAATATTAGAAAAGCTTTGCATTTGAAAAGAAGAGATGATGGGTTATATATTATTCCCCTTACTTGTTATAACATTTCAAAAAAAGAGAAGCAATCTTGCTGCCAATTTCTTAAATCAGTGAAGTTTCCTGATAGGTATGCATCAAATATAGGTCATTGTGTGAATGTTAAAGAGGGAAAAGTATCAAGGTTGAAAAGCTATGATTGTTATGTACTTTTGCAATTATTACTTGCTGTTGGAATATGTGGATGTTTTTCAAAGGATGTGTCCACAACTTTGGGTCAATTGGGTGAGTGTTTTAAGCAATTATGTTACAAGACACTTAAAGTTGAAGGGCTTGACAAAATGGAAAAAGACATAGCTTTGATTCTATGTAAGCTTGAACTAGTATCCCCCCATCATTTTTTGATGTTATGGTTTATTTAGCAATTCACTTACCATACAAAGCAAATTTGTGGACCAGTTCAATTTCGATGGATGTTTCCAATTGAAAGGTAATTTATATTAACTTTTACTTCTTTAAAAGTTATTTGTTAGTAACAATTCCTAATATTTGATATTTTGTTCACGTTTTTATGCTCTCTTAAGAATTATGTACGTAATAGAGCTTGACCTGAAGGGTCTATTGCAAAGGCTTATATAGCAAATGAATGCTTGACATTTTGTTCAAAATACTTAAGTGATGTGTAGACAAGATTTAAAAGACCAGAATGTAACTTTGATTTTGATGAAAAGGGTGGCTTGTTAATTTTCTCTCAAAAAGTAAGGTCCTTTGGTGTAGGTAAATATGTGGAGTTAATTAAAGACGAATTCGAAATCGCCTATTGGTATATTTTGAACAGTTGCGAGAAAGTTGATATATATATATGGAGTATGTATATTACTTTTGATTCAAACAATCATATTAAAATATTATGATTGAATCTCATTTCTTTACCATCATTCTCTTTTTAAAATAAAGAGCTCAAAAAGTCCATTTGCAACAAAGGGATTATTAATGTTGAAGGAGGACATAAGTTGAAGTTTGTACCATAGTTTAGAAATCGAGTAAGTTACATATTGATTACATATTATGAATATATAACAATTTGTATGTCAGATTAAATTCTAATTTCATTTTCTCGTACAGATGATACATTTACATAACCGTAAAGTGCAAGAAGCGACAATGTTATTGTATGGTTTGGCATGTGGTCCTCATATTTGTGAGAAAAAAATATACAAGTTACATTGTTAATAGGGTGAGATTTCACATACAAGATCGAAATAATCGACCTAGAAGCCAAAATAGTGAGGTTGTTGTTGAGGGATGTTATGACAACGATTTTATTAACTTCTACGGTGTCATCTCCAAAATAATAGATTTGTACTACATCAAGGATAAAAAGGTTGTTCTATTTAAGTGCAAATGGTTTAATCTTACTGACATAAAAGTGAACAGGAATATTACTAGCACCAATGTTAGTAAGACATGGTATGATAATGACCCTTTTTTCCTTGCAAGTCAAGTGAAGCAAGTTTTCTACCTCAACGATACTTTATTACGTAGCAATTGGAAGGTTGTTCAAAAGTTTCAAAATTGAAATATCTTTTATTTTTATGAAAAGGATAATGGTCAATTCAATGAGGATGCAGATGAAGTATATAAAGAGATTAGATCGGAGTTCAATAATGAAGCCATATAAATAGAAGATGCAAATATATTATCATTCCATAGAAGAGATGTTGATCCCAATATAGTACAACTGGATGAAATCTAAACCAATCTTATCGTACAAACAAATGAAGACTATACCTAGGATGAAATAAATGAAAATGATGATACTTTGGTCGAATATATTAGTGATGAAGAATCCAATGATATTGTAATTAATGATGATCATTTTCAAAATATTAATCATGATGATTGAATATAAATAAATTGTTTATATTATTTGAGATGTTATATTCATGTTTGAGTTCTGTTAATCTGTATTATTGATATCTTACTTACGTTAATGAGTATTGTTGATATTTTACTTATCTTTATGCGAAATGTTGGTGTTTGAGCTATGTTGATGCGAAATGTTTAGTTTTGACATATTTTTTGCGAAACTTTGATCTTTAACTTAAGCAAGTTACGAAATGTTCATGTTTGACTTATATTCATGTGGAATGTTAATGTTTGAGTAAAGATTATGCATTTTGTTGATATTTCATTTACAGATACTTAATATAATGAGACCTTGTAGAAACAAGGAAACGAGGTTGATAACTACCGAAGATGTTCCTTCCCCACAACAACCAAATCAATTCGACCCTATCGAACAACAAAAATCGATTTTATCCACTAATGAAGTCAGTCAACAACAACATATATCTAGCTCAACTAGTGTTGAGGGATCTTCAGGTCTATTATGGATAACCATATATATTTAGAGTTATGCTCAAATATATATTTACATGTTTAATTTGTTTATTCTTATCATTATTCTTTTGTTGGCAGGTTCCAATATCGACATAAGAAAAGAGGTAGAGGTACCACTAAAGGTTCTGAGTTTTAACGCATGAATGTTACAATGAACAGCAAGTTGTCTGTGCATATTAACCCCACGCAACATCGTCCTATTGACAAGATCCTCAATAAAATTGTCCAGTGAGTTAGGAGTCCTTGTTAGGAATGAATTGCCTTGACTTCAACATGTCAGGCAGTTGAAGGAAGACATCTTACTACATAATGCTTTGGATAAAGTTTTGGTAAATTTTCAATAATTTTAGTATATGCAATTTTGTTTTACTTTTTTAAAGAGTAATTTAACTTATACGTGTTGTTCATAGATAAAGCTCAATATCGTCAATATCAAGAATGCTGAAGTTTCAAATTGTGTGAGTTCACTGTTGAAACAAAGAGAGAAGGATCATCGTTATCAACTTCATAAATACTACAACTCTTTTTCTTTGGATGAGGAGGCAAGGAGACATGTTTTAGAAACGGTAATTTTAGAAAATTGGAGTGAAATGTGTGATTATTGAGCCTCTGCGAAGGTTAAGGTTTGTCTTCTTTCTCTTCACATTTCCTTCCATTAATTTTGTTTTTGTATTTGATGACTATTTCTTTTCTTTATTTAGGAAAAGTATGAAAAAGCCAAAGTTAATAGAGCAAAAATGAAAACTCCTTACAACATCAACTCCAAATCATTTGTTTTCGTACAACAAGAATTTGCAAGTTCTTTGTTTAGAAGTTATTATTATATTAGTTAATACAATACAATATATTGTGTTTCAATTTTTTTAATTCATATAACATAGTCATACGCAACTATATGGACAAGACTGTGATAGGGTCACACTTTACAAATTGACACACTACAAAGAAGGTGAAGGCTGGATGTCTGAAGAGGCACATAATAATTATGAAAGTATAAAAATTTTAATTTTAGAGTTTATTTATTTACGTAATACTAACTAATAATATTTGAATTACATCTCGATTTTGTGTTTTAAATTGTAGGAAAAGATGCAGGAGTTGTTGCAGAGATCATTATCTGACAAGAATGAGCCTAATGTGGATGACATTTGCAACAACATACTTGGTACAAGATCAGGGTATATCAAAGGTCTTGGGTATAACCTTAAGCCAATTGGTTCATCATCGTCACGACCAATATATGTAACGAAACTTCAAGAGGAGAACCGATCGCTTAAGGCTCAATTACAATGTAAAGAAGAAAAGTTAGATCGTACTGAAGAAAAATTACAACATAATGAGCAAAAATTAGACCATACTGAAAGAGAATTGACCAAGCTTAAAAAGATCGTCAAACAAATATTTGGGTTAAAGTATGTAAGTAGTAGTGATGATGGGTAGTCTTAATTTGTCCATAAATTTTTTTCTTAAATTTTGTAATTAACATTTAATTACATTTTTATAAAATGCATTTTATTTTTAATTATGAAAATTTTTTATTTTATTTTAATTAATTATTATGTAAACAATGTCGCCAATAATAATTACAAAATGTGACTTAATTATAATTCAAATCATGTTAAAAATAATATCTTGAATTAAAAATTTTATTAAAAATTATAATTAAATATTAAATTGGTAATGAGGAAGTAAAATTAAAAATAAAAATTTGTCACTAAAAGTTTTTAGCTATAAATATAAAATAATCACAAAATATTTTTACTTATGTTTCCCAAAATGTCTCTAATAACCTTTAGCTACACTTCCAAAAATTTAGCTAAATATATTCTACTACGAAAATTAATCGTCGATAAACATTATTACCTAGGCCTACGTTAATAAAGCTAATTACCTTTACCCATCAAAATAAAATTTCATAATACGTTATTTGGGATGCTTTTTTCCTCTCCTCACCTATTCCTTATTACGACGAAGGAGTGACTGTAGCAAAATCAGTTAGGGAAGATTCTGTGAAAATGTCGCAGATAATTTTTTGCTACCGAGCTTTGGTGACCAATGGTTCAACGAGTTTTTGCCGTTGCAAAATAGTTTTTATGACAATTTGTTGTCTTTCAACGACAAAATATTTCATCGTCAAAACCCTTCTCTGTTGTAGTGAATTGAATATAAAGACACAACATTATCTCCATATTTTTATCATGAGTGTAACTTATTTTTGATTTGCAGGTGCATTTCACTTTGCAACAAATCTTCCTTACTAAGTCTACTCCCATTATTTGAAGGTGCATTTCAGATTTCTCAATGGTTTAACTCAAGTAGAGGGTTTTATGGTCGTAATCAGTAAGGTTTAGGATCGAGAGGCTTTTGGGTACAAAGCTTTTCAACTTATGCAGAAATTGAAGTTAGCAAAAATAAGTATCAAACAATTTAGCAAAGAACGTGTTCAAGACTTGAAAGAGTTAAGTAAAGCTTTTTATAGAGGTTTAACAGCAGTGTTATATGGATCCACACAACGTTAGATTAAGGACTTTTGAAGCAGTTTGATTAAAGAATTACCAAGAAACGTTGAGATTGCAAAGTTCAATTGTTAAATAGAAAGCAAGACAAACATGGCTTAAAGAAAGGGATATCAATTTTAAATTTTTTCAGGCGTCTTTGTTGACTCAAAGGAATTAATACTAATACTATCACTAAATTGAAGGATGAGGTAGGTAACATAATATCTTATCAGTAGAAGATCTCTGACCACATTCCAGGCTACTTTCTCAATTTAATGAGCAACACTGAAGTTCAACAGAGTGGACTTGGGGTTGGCAATGTTCTAGAGTTTCGTCCAAATTAGTCACTCATGGTGATGCTCAATGCCCCTTACACTACTTAACAGGTGAAAAAGGTGTTGTTTCAACTATATAGTTAGAAAGTGCCTGGTCTTGACGGGTATTCTGTGGGTTTTTTTCAACAAACTTGGGACATCACAGGCCCTCTTTTAACTGATGTGGTGCTAGAGTTCTTTTCTTCTAACTCATTACTAAAGGAGTTCGATCATACTTTCATTTGTCTTGCTCCTAAGATGGATAGGCCTATGATGATTACAGACTATCGCCCAATTTCTTATTGTTCTACTGTCTATAAAATTATCACTACATTATTGGCGGATAGATTGAAAGAAGTGTTGTCAGAGGTGGTCAATTTGGCACAAGGTTCTTTTCTGCCATTGAGAAGCATCGGTAATAATACATTAATTCTTTAAGAGTTGTTAGGGGAGTATCATATTAGGAAGCATATTAAGAGTTGCGCATTGAAACTTGACTTATATAAAGCTTAGATACCATTAGTTGGGAAAATTTGAAAGCTTATTTAGAATCCATCGGCTTACCTGATAGATTTTATTATTGGATTCAACAATGTATACAAACTATATCAATGAGTGCGTTAGTGAATGGGATTCCTATGAGGTCTTTTTTTAATACTAGAGGGATTAGGCTAGGGGATCCATTTTCCCTTTACCTATTCACTCTAGCTATGGAGGGATATTCAAGACTTGTTTCTAAACTTGTGGATAACAATGGTTTGTTTCAATACCATTTTAAATGTAGGGATCTAAAAATGTCACATTTGCTCTACGCTGATGATGTTATTCTGTTTTGCAAGGCTAAACCTCAAGTTATTATGATGATGATGAACATGGTATACACATTTTCTGGTTGGTAGGGGATAAAGATAAATGAGCAGAAGAGTGGCGTGTATGTGTCCTCAGATGTTAGGAATCTTGAATGGATAAGCAATGCGGTGGGGTTTGCACTACAAGAAACTCCTTTTCGCTATTTGGGGGTTCCTATTACTTCGAGTAAGCCTAAGTATTCATATTTTATTCCTTTGTTAGAAAAACTAAAATCTAGAATCCTTGCTTGGCAAAATAAATTCTTGTCATTAGCTACTAAAGTCACCATTATTACTTCTGTTTTGAATAGTATACATGTCCACTGGGCAGGTCATATGGTAATCCCAAAGAGAGTGATCAAGGAAATGGAGAGGTTACTAAAATCGTTCCTATGGCCTGGTAAAACAGAAAATAGCAAAGGGGTTAAGGTGAAGTGGAGTGAAATTATTCTTCCAAAGAAGTATGGGGGATTAGGGGTCATTTCAATTACTCGAATGCATTTGCTACTAAAGAGGGTTGGAGATTATTTGTAGATAAGGAAGCTTTGAGGGTGAAATGGGTGCAGACTTATCAACTTCAATCTCAAAATTTTTGGCAGCTCCAACAAAATAGTGAATATTCATGGATTTTTAAGAGCATGTTGAACCTTAGGGAGCAAATTTATCCTTGTATGAAGTATAGGGTAGGGGATGGAGAAGACATATGGTTGTGGTATGATAACTGGACTGAGTTCGGTCCTCTTCAATTGCATAATGACTTGCAAGTGTTAAGGAGTAAGATTCCTAAGGAGACTAAAGTTGCATGGTTCATCCAGGAGAGGGAACTACTGGAGAACTACTTACCTGAGATGCCTATTGTCTGAAGGAAGGACAAGTTGATATGGACTTTACATGCTAGTGGGATATTCAATAACAAATCGGCTCATAATCTACTATTGGCACCAATGGAGTCAGTCCAGTGGGCAGAAACTGTATGGAAGCAAGTTTTGAGTCCTAAAACTGCCATTTTCTTGTGGTTAGTTATAAAGAACATATTAAGAACTAAAGACCGGTGGTTTGGGAGTTACAATCCACTATATGTCTTATGTAAACAAGTAAATGAGAGTAGAAATCATATGTTATTTAAGTGCAGTTATAGCAAATTTATGTGGAGCAGAATTTTGAACATGATTCGACTTCCAAGGTTCTCTTTTGACTGGAATGAAACATTGAAATCTATCATTCAATACTCCAACTTTTGTCAGAGGGATGGATTAATCATCATGACTTCTTTCCAGATAGTGATCTGTTATATCTAGCAGGAAAGAAATATGAGAATCTACAATAATGAGGAACAGCACAAGTATGAACTTATTGAGGCAATTGTCAATTTGATTAGAGAGACTGTGATAGCTAAAGGGAAGCAAGACAACATTAGCCAAGAACTTAGATCGTTATGGTTAATCTGATATTTTATTTGTAATTGTTGTACATTCTATGAAGTGTAGCTTTTTTTACTGCTTATAGGATCCTTAAGGAGGATCGTGTGTAATTTTCCACTTTTAAGAAAATTTTAAATTAAATTTCCCAAAAAAATACTCATTCCTTTTGAGTTTTGGGGAACATCCACCTGCGACTGCAACTAGCTCTTATAGATAGTTAAGGATAAGGTAAGAGTGATATGCTTTGGATTCTATATGTTTGATGGCAAATTGCAAAGTTTCGGTGGATGTCTCAATCTGGTGGATTAGTTCTGATCAAAATAAGTGTGTAAAAAGGCCAAACCATTCCTGAATCAATGTGGACTCCACAACAATTGCGTTTAGTTGTTTTGTTTCCAAATTGGAATAAAGTCAAAAGCTGGAATTCACTTTAGTTAAAGGAGTAAAAGATGTAGAATTTTCGAGTTTCATTTTAAAATAAGTTTTATATTAAAATAAATAAAATAATAATTTTATTTAATTTCTTTTGAATTATTTTAAAAGTAATTTGTTGTGTGATTGATTATTAAATATATGACAAAGTATGTCTGACATTTTTATATATAATTTTAGTTATAAAATATAAATTATATTAAAATAATTTCAAAATAATGAATTTCATAAATTTTTTTTAATATTTTGGGTTAATTACAAAAAATACAAACTTTACTTTAGAAAGTAATAATTGAATATCTGAACTTTTATTTTTTCTCAAATATAGTTTGACATTAATGTTTTTGTTAATGGAGTCGATGTGGTACCACGTCAGACGTGCTTTCTAACACGTAAGATGTTAAGTGTAATAGATTTCCATGTCATAATTTTGTAAATTTTAATTAATTAATATTAATTAACACAATTAATTATTTCTCTCCACTTCCAAGCTATCTCTTACAACTCCCTCTCTTCTGGCTTCCAAAATCTAATCTGTATCTGTCACCATCTCTTCTCTACTCTCTCTTCACTTTCTCTTCATTATTTCTCAACTCTCTCTTCTAATTATTTAACACTTTAACACTTAGTTAAAGTGTTAAAAAAGTGACCACTTTTTTAACTAAAACATCTTCATTGTTGAAGAATTTGCTTTCCAAAATTACAGCAATTTCAACAACTTCATTGTTCAAGAATTTGATTCTCCAACCAACTTTCCATATTAGAATTCACAACATTTACGCAAGATACATAAAGTGTAATCCTCTCAAATCTAGTTTACTTTTCCATATGATTTGGAACACCGTAGAATATATGCATCTTTCTTTTTGACTCGGTTCAGAAATAAGCAATCAATACTTTTAACCAGACATATCTGCCGCTTTTGTTGGTCGGCTTGAAGGTGCATCTCTTATCTTTGAACGCATAAAACCAGATTCTTCTCTGAAAAAAGTATAAGCATTCTTTTCTTGATAGTTATTATGGATATTATAGTAAAAAAAAGACTAAATTACTCCTCTATGATTTTTTCTTCTTTACGTGGAAGTCAATTAAAGTAACATTGATGATATTGCCTTCACAAATCTACTATTTGATGGTGTTCATAAACACTGACTTTGTAGAACCAACTCAAACTTTATATTAAAAAGTTTATGTTAATTGGATCAAGCTTATAATTTCAAAATTAAAATATGTGGTAATCTTTTATGTCAGTTTAGAATTTTTTAGTTTAGTTTTTTTCTGTTTCAATTATGAACTGATGCACTTGCATTTTCTTTTACGCATCTGTCTCTTAATTAGCTTGTTGAATGCCATTATTTGAATACTCTTACTCCAAATTCGCAACAGGTTTAACTTGATAACTAAGGATCAAGATCTGTCATCATGTCATGTAATCAAGCTTATTCATAGATATGAAATAGAAACTTCAACACATCACCAAGATCATTAGATAGAGAGTGAGACATATAGAAGGCAACTCGTGATTAACAAGGTTGCAGAACTACTATATAGTATTAGTGGTCGTAAACCTTGACACCCAAGTGCTTTTCTACGAACCTCTTAAAGTCGTTGCTGTCCAGCTCACTGGGGTCGACATAGCCGTTATGATTCTGGTCAGCGCACCGTATTCCACGTTTGCTCTTCCAGCCTGAAAACCAGCCTCCGGCGACACGGATGGCTTCGGCGAGCTCTTCTCGGCTTATTTTTCCGTCGTGGTTGACGTCATATGTATTCAACAACCATTGTTTGAACTGTTCTGCGGTCATTTCATGCTTGCCATCCATTGGAGCGCTCTTCACCGGCATCGTACAATTCGTCTGTGGTACAATCTCTATGGCACTGAACTCTGGTTCCGACTTCTGAATTATATATACTACTCTTAGAATGCTTGATACACATCGAAGAAGAATATTCCAATACACGTGCTACTTTTGAAGAACCTATCAAAGAAGAGAATCTTAACTAATTTCCCCCCAAGCTTTTTATAGATTAACATGATAAGCTGCAGGACACTCTTTTGACATTGAAAAGACGCAGGATTTATCCAAATTATTATTACAAATCCTCCAAAACTTCAGACTACAATTAAGAGCGAAAGGAATGGAAATTTATGATAAATCTAAGGCTGATAAAAATTGAGGAAGTAACAGTATATATGAATCCTATGTGAAAAGTAATTCCTCGTTCAAGTGAAGATGAAACATGGTAATAATAGCCAGTTCAATTTAGTTAATTTGGTCAATATGATAAAGAAGTATACCCAAATTAAACATCAAGGGATATTCAAAAGAAAAAAATTGAAAACAGAAAGTACTATATGAGGCAAAACATGTTCGGAAACCTATCAAATTCTAAAGGAAAAAAAAAACCGGAAAACAAAATGGGATATTTGCGTAAGGAGCCTTACGTATGACGAGTAACGCAAGAGGCTTCTTCTTCATAGTAAGTTGGAACATATGCAAAGGCATGCTTGGAAAAGGTAATAATGAGCCGAGAACTCCTCACGTGTATGGCAATATATTCAGACAATCCGAAGAATATAAGTAAATAAAGGGGCAATAAGATTCTTCTTTCTAAAAGAATTTGATTGTGGATATGAACGAACTATTTGGTGATACGATCTGCGACTAGCAACATTATACTAGCCTTACAGGTTCATAATATTTCTTATACATGATAACATTAGCAACGCTGTCCTTTTGAGTATTGGGGAAGAACCACCTGCTACTGCAACTAATAAGTTTAGCATTGGATTAGGTTGAGCTCGGTTTCCTTTCATCCGACTCGGACTCGAAAACTTAATTATGTACGAGTTTAAATATATTTTGAGGCTCGAATAAGTCTAAAATTTGTAGTTAATTGATTATTTTCAAATTTTAATAATAAAATGATGATTGTTTTAACAAGTAATATTTAACATATTTAAGTTTTAAGTCAAATCGATTGCAATTCAAACTTAAGTTTAACCTTAAATCTAAAAATTAAAAAAATTAAGTGTGATCAGCATTTTAATTAACTTAAACCAAGTTTGTTGATTTCAAGCGGAATGCGGTTGTAAATATCATCCTAGCTATGACTATCTCTTGTTAGAGTATCTCATATTGACTAAATATGAAATTGTTAATAGATTTATAAGTAGTAAGAATAAACTATCTAAATGACTAATAATATTCATTTTGACAATGATTAACTAAGCTCAATTCTTATTAATCAGTTTTACACTCTACTCGTATTAAAAATTTTAATATTTGTGTTATTCTAGCCGAGGATAAGGTAAGAGTGATGTAATTTGGATTCTATATGATTAATGGCAAATTGCAAAGTTTATGTATAAGTCTGTGGATCAACTCTACAGCAATTGCATTTAGTTGTTTTGTTACCGAATTGGGCTAAAGTGAAAGTTAGAATTGGCTTTAATTGAAAGACTAAATGCCGTTACTTAAAAATATTTTTATATTAAAATTATTAAAAAAAGATTTTGATTAAAATTTTATAATTATTTTAAT
>JANIIA010016192.1:0-13341 GCA_027478495.1 Erythroxylum alaternifolium | reverse complement strand
GTGGATGCGTTGCAGTAGAACATGCAAGAAGACAGATGTTGTTAAAATTTGTTGACACCTAGCTTTGGAGGAGATGAGTTTTCTGCTAGAGCTTCTAGTTTGGCTTATTCCTCACCATTTTTGTTCTCTCACCACCAAAACTCTCTCTCTCACTCACACCTCTTGGAATTTTTGCATGCTTTTTGGATCATCATCTTCACTTGATGTCTTTACATACTACTGCACCAAAGAAGTTAGGTTCTACTATTTTCTATGTTATTGTCCTCTTAGTTGCGATATTTTCTTGAAAGGCTAGACTGGCTTGCTCATTGAAGTAGGAAATTGTGTTAAGAAGGTATGGGAATACTAATCTTAATTGCATGTTATCATGTAAATTATTTTGATGCTTGATTGGATAGAATATGTATGGATTTGTTAATGAGTTAAGGTCTGGACATGAAATTGATGTGTAAATGAGGTATGACTAAGGTGGAATTGTGGTGAAAATGATTGATATTAGAGTAAGGGTGTTGAAGATGTAAGATGTGAATGAATTGTACTGGTTTCACTGAACGGATTTCACTAAATAGTCGTCGGTATTTAGGCTATAACTTAACCTGTAGATATCCAAATAGGGTGATTTTCATTGTGGATTAAACTAAACACATATGCTACAACTTTCATGAAGGAATAGAATTTGGTTTCTGTCCCAAAGGATGATGAAATTTGGCTTAAAGTTGAATTTAAGATTTTGTCATTATTTGAGAATAGTCTACAATATTTTGGGTATAACTTGCAGAATTCTAAACCAAAATGCATGATTTTGATTTCATTAGAAACTTAATACATAAAGGAACATTTTGTTAGAAGATCATATTACCTAAAAACCTCTTTTTATATGTCAAAATAACCATACAAATCTGACCTAAAATCTGAACTAATCTTTGTTATGTAATTGTTGATATATATATATATATACGGTTAGGACTTTAACAATGGAGTTATTAGACTTAAGTGAGATTAATAATGAACCTGGGTGATGTTATATTAATGGAGAAAAAGGTGTTTGATTTATGGTTTATAAATGGAGTTGATAATATAAAAGATATAGGGCTTATTAATGATGAGCATAATGTTGAATTACTTGGTGTGATCATGAATGAATGAGCTTTTAAAGCTTGTATGTTATGAATTAGATATGAATGATTGTCAATTGGGAATTTTTGCTATAATATTGTGACAATACCGAACCATCAGTTGTCTGATGAGTTTTATAGTTGGGATTGTATTGGAAGTACTTGCTAATTGTGTGCATATGCATAATGTTTGATGACTCAGCATTTCTATTAATGCACAATTGCACTTGTTTGTTTTGATAAGGTTGGCATAAAATTCTAAAATCTAAAATGGTTTTTTTTAAACTGCTAAGTCCTAGTCGTGGGTAAATAGGCATGCCTAGAAGGGTTAGCAGCTGCTTCTGTAACTAGACACTAAGGTATCTTCTGTGCCAGACACTCCGGTGTCTTCTAATTTTAGACACTTCTGTGTCTTCTATTTTAGAGACTTAAGTCTCTTATGGTTTAGATACTAAACATGGTATCTTTTGTTCCGGTCCCATTACCCACTTCTATAAAAAGGATTAGCAGGTTAACTTGTTTTGTATTCTGTTACATGCAAAGTTCAGTTATAATTAAGTTTTATTCTAACATAACCAAATACAGATTTGACACAGACAAGTTCTGTTCCAAAATCATGATTTTTTGTTCTGATAATTGTAAGAATAGCTTTGAAGCTAATATATCCTATTTTGGCATATTCTGTTCTGAGATACATATTGTTTGGATTGCGCTTTTATATGTGATCTAATTTTGTATATGTTATTATCATATGACTGTTAGGGTCAGTTATTATTATGTATCATGTTTAGTTATTCCTCACTAAGCTATATGCTTAGCACAATGGATTTGCCCTGTGTAGGTTCAGATAGAAGAGTTTAAAGATTGCGATAAGGACAACTGTAGTGGCCAAAGGAGATTGAGTTTTGTTTTGACAAAATGTATATTTGAGTTTGTTTTTGAGTTGTATCTGATAATTGAAACAATTTGAATGTGTTGGAAGGTTTGTAATAACTATAATACAGGATGGATTGGGTTTTAAGACATATTTCTGATAAGTTCATTATGTATAATGTATTTTGCTTGTAATCCATCTTGTAATGCAATACAATGTATGTTTGCTCCAATTGGTTTTTAAGGAAGATTTCGAATGCTTTGGTTTGTTTGTATTGTTTTATGTGGCATCCTTATATTCTTCCAGTGGGTATTTGGGTGTTACAGATAATCCAGTTCACGATAAATCATTATTCTTATTCTAATCGTTTATTCTCAAAAGAATGTAATAGGGCTCTTAATGTTGCGTGCATCCACCTTAGACCAACAGCAGAATTAGCAACAACTGACATTGCAAGCCATTATTTAACTACTTTTGAACAAAACTCAATAAGATTAAGTATTATTTGGGTTGTCATAAATAGATCTTTTTTTATGAGGTTATTGAACTTAAATCACACATGTAATTACACGAAAGAATTTTTAGTTGAGAGAAGTGGACCAATCTAAGCAATGTGTATTACAAAAGAGCTACATAAAGTCCTAGGTAGTTAAGTTCTATTGTACACTTTTAATCTATAATTATATCCTCCTTGTATATTAGACATGTTCATATATATATATATATATAAGCAAGCAATTTGCGCTTTGGACCTTAATCATTAGAATGGATGGCACTCAACATAGTTAATATTAACATGAAAATGAAAATTGATAACTATTAAACAACTAAGGTCCAAAGCGCAAATTGCTTGCTTTTAATTATTTCATTACTTATAACTGACAACCATTTTTCTTTGGATTGTTTTAGGATTATTGGATTATAGTTATTCTTCCTAATTCTTTTACTATTTTTCTTTGATACTATAGTTCTCTTAGTTTTGGCCTCCTATTAGTCACCATTTCTTAGCTAACCAACGAAAACATGAAAGGATATCATTGTTAATAAATTTCTTACAAGTATTAAAAATTCACATATTCACATCAACTAAGTTGATTTAGAGAAAAGCTCTAAAGATGAGGTATGTTTCCATTTTGATCATTTCGTTGCCTTCATGTAGTAAGTAAACACAATTTATCAATAACATAGATTTATAGTGTTTTAATAAGGTGGATTTTCTTTTTGGTCTAATAATAGTCGAGCATATTTTTCTCTTTTTTGAAACAAATCTTGAAATAAAAACAATAGTAAGTTTATCCATCAACCAGTGATTAGTTAATTCTTGACTTAATTTCATGATATAGGTTTATTTTCACTTGTATAGGTACAAAACAAACTAAAAGTATATGTTATTAATGTAATAGTAATATGTTGATTGAATATTGGTTTTCTAAATAAGTTGGATTTAGTTTGATAATATAGGTTGCTCTTCTAGAATCAATCCAAACAGTGGATAACTTGAAGTTTAAACTTAAAGTTTGTTCAAACTTCGAGTCAAAAATCATTATTTTACATTTGATAAACCGAATTTAGACCATTCGGGTTAGCCTTCTTGAACTAAGGTTTGTCACTTCCAATATATACTATAATTTAACATTAATACTTTTTTCTCAAATTATATAACAGATGAAGATGCAACTGATGAGTGATCATGTTGTGAATGGTAAAGTTTTGTGGTGTTTGCTTTAATTTGAACTAAATAATTAGTGTATGAATTTTCTTATAATGATTTTAATTAAATTTAACCAACCTTATTATTTGTTACAGGTTTATAAAGTTAGACAACACTTTTAGATAATCTTTGATAGTATGTCCAAACGTATTCCAATTTATGATTTTTTCTTCGTATTGTTTTGTTTATAAACTATAAGGAATGCTCATACTATTATTAATATATTATGTAGGAACAAAGAATCACCTATTAATGCTATATTACTTTTACTAGTCCAATTTGATGATATTTATATAATTTTACTTAAGGAATGCTCGACATTTGAATTAATCTTTTCTCTACAGCCTAATTTGATATTAATAACCAAATAATTCAAAGTAAAAAACAAATGGATACATTATACACAAAACATCACAAATTGTTCAATATTATGGATTAGACAAAAAGTTTCAAAAAGTATTTGCCCACATTTTCACACATTTGTAGTTAAAGTTTTAACTTATGAAATTATAAAAACATAGTCAAATGATTATACTTGAAAAATTATAAAAGTGTAGCAAAACATATATAACAAATTCATTGCATATCATATGGTGCCAAAATTTTTTCACTAACATTGACTTATACTTGATATTTGGCTACGTATATATAGTATCTTAGGTATCAAAAAATTAATAGCTTATAATATTTGCTTATAATTTTGGAAAATGTAACCTATAATTTTCTGTTATAGAGAATTAATGATATTTCATACAATGAAATGGATACATTACAAATAATTATACTCGACATTTTTTGACAAATTAACTAAATTTTTATTAGCTTTCTATGGTCTAATTTATTCTAGTGAACAATCCAAGATAAATAAAATGAGTTCAAAAAGGTACTTAGGAAACTTAGCTATAAGATTGATTCTATGTCAACCATACCAAAATGTTTAAAGCTTAAATTGCACGATAAGCTAACACCTTCATTAGACCACCCTGTCAATTTATTGGCAAGTTTAAGAACCCTCAAGGGCATTGTAACATTGTGGTATTAAGGAGTGATGAGCTACTAGAGATCCTCAAATTAGGAAAACGTGAGAGGAAGAAAAATAAGTGATGAAAGACACCTATTGAGGAGAATGAAACCAAAGGAGAGAAAGGAGAAGATTTAGAAGAACCCAAATATTTTCCCTTTACACCATACAAACTACCTATTCCCTTTTTCCAAAGATTGGCTATGTTAAATTTTGATAAACACTTTAAGAAATTATTTTATTTTCTTCAAAAATTACATGTTAATACGCCCCTTATTGATGCTTTGAAATAGATGTCTTATTTACTATCCAACAAAAGAAGGCTCAAAGAGTGTGAAGCTATAACTTGAGATCTTAATAGCTTTTTTATTTATTATACTATTAGTGATTTGAGCTTTAATCATATTCTCTATTATTTAATGGAAAGCCTTAATCTTATACCCTTATTTAACTATGAGAAGCTCAATGTAGGTAACTTAAAACCTTTTAATATTTAATTGCAATTGGTTGACCATTATGTTAAGCAAACTATAAGGCATATTAGGGTATATGTCCATAAAAATTAGTAAGTTTTTCATTTCTATATGCTTTATAGTATTTGATATGATGGAAGAAATAAATGTTCCCTTAAATTGGGGAAGACCCTTCTTGGCTACTTTTTAAGGCCTTAATAGATATATGTTAAAGGAATCTAACTTTAAAGTTTAGGAATGAAGAATTCGAGTTTAAGAAATTTAGACTTAAGAATCCTATTGATAGTGAGAGCAATGACTGTAACATGCCACTCTCATAAAGCATATGCTTGATATACCAGAGGATATTCAAGAACATACCTACGGGAATGGCATGTTAAGAAAATCGCATTAACACATTTTAAGGGATTATATATATCATAAGCAAACTAATATTCATTTTGGCCCATTTTATTAACAAACATATCCAATCATAAATGTCATTACATTTCAAAATTTACAAATACATTATACAACAGTTGAAAAATGTTGTTCTTGATGCATAATGATTATAGACATCTATAAGTACAATTGATCCTGACCACTAGCTTTTGCCCAAATGCAATAGCTATACTCCAACTAAACTAGCTAGATCTCTTCTAAACCTGAAAAACAATGTTGCAATTTTTATTAGTTTGTGAACTCAGTGAGCAAACAATCATCGATGTGCTCACTTTAGTCAGAACACAAAGTCAAGTATATAACCAATTTCAAAAAGTTTAACAAATCATCCAGTATCAAATCCCACATCACATTTTGTCATATTTAATCAAGTACAAGTACAACATATATACAAACATTTTATAACACTATTTCAGAACAATCCATTAATTCATCTCAATCATTCATATAATACACATAAATTTATATATATGCAAATGCACATGTGACTCCATTTTCATTTTACTTTATTATTACCGAGCGTCTATTTACTGTCTCATATCTGTTGTGAATATCAGGCTCATTATTAATTGAGCATGTGGCTCTTTATGCACAATTCCTAAGCTTAAAGCTCTTTCTCACATTGGTCAACCCAATAATTCCATTATCTGATCATGCATGTTAATGTAATGGAATGCATCAATTCACATAATATGCTATCAATACTTTTCATTCAATGTGTTCATGTCATTTATCATATTCTTCGGACCTGAGTCTGGCATTCAACATTCAATTGAGAACACATTCCATATTTCACATACAATGGTCTGGCTGTTGATGATCATCATGTGTGTTTCTTGTCATCCATACACACATAGTTCACAAATCATTAACTTTGTTAATCATATGATTATTCAATCATTCACATATATTTATGCCATGTTTCAATGCATGCTCGTTTGACTTTCTGGGTATGTATTCATATATAAAGGTCTTGACCATTCAAATATTATAGCTTGTGTGCTACTATTTTGCAATCAGGTTTATACTTTAAGTAAGCTTAATTTATTCCCATTTCATCATTCACACATTCACCAAACCTTTCTAGCAATATATCTTCACACAATTTCCCACTTCTCATTCATTCATACCTAGTATACATTACTTATATCCTTTGGATCATATTTGCATTCATAAAAACACCTTTACTCTTATGAAAATTCATAATTTCCATATTTGGATACATTGATATCAAAACAATACATTCTTTAAGTTATGTTACCAATTAACAATCTAAACTTATCAAGCTCTTGATCAATTAATCAAGCAACATACTAGGTCCATTCCTAGCCTTAATCAAGTACAAATACACGAATATAACTTATCCTCATTTGGTTCAACAAACACACAAAACTAAGATTATCATTCCAAAGCCTTGCCCACGATCGTAGAGGACATTCCCATGATCGTTGGATGAGTGCCCGAAGTGCACTATCCAATTTTCATCAATTCTCTACAAATTTCATCTACTTAGGATCATCATTAACACTTCAAATTTTCAAGAATTCATTAACACTTCAAATTTTCTAGAATTCATACTCTCAAAAGCTACTTCAATACATGTTCATATAGCTTCCATCTTGGTTACATTAAAGCTCTCTAAATTCTATTCATTTATGTCACTAACAATCATTCTTACATATATACTAACATCCCCATTTTTTTTATACGCAAACGAAAACTCTTTCATATCAAATTTAAAACACTTTTATAACAATCCATTAATTATACCTCAATTATACCTTACTTATACCTCAATTCCTCATCAGTTTAATCTCAATTTCCAGCTCATAATCATTCATTTAACAGCTCATAAACTATTGTTTTTCATGCATGCTAAACAGAACAGAATCTACCATTCATGCATCATTTTCCTAGCACACATTTAACACTAATACTTCAATCAATCAATCCCCAATTCAGTCATCATCAAGTTCTATTATTTTATATCACAAGAGATCAGTATTTTACTTACTTGTTTAGACCAATTATCCCCTCAAGTATCAACCTATCTTAGCCTTATATGCATGCATGATCATCCTAAAGGCAATGATAACAAGAAGATAGCAAAATCTGTCTATCTTTATGAAGAACTTGACCAAGGTTTTGAGGTGATAATGGACAGAATTTAGGCAGAAGTTTAAAGCTGTGAGGGAGAGGTGAATTTCAGTGGTAAGAAGGAGGAGAGGGATGAATCATAGCAAAAACAATGAAGAAGATGATTTGCATTAGTTTAACATATTAGGTGCAAGGTGTCTATGTATTACAAGGAAACTTGTCATGTTAACATGCAAGCCACTTGTCTTCATCTTATGCCATCAAGATCCTAAGCGCCATTTGTCACTCAATTCTATTACCATGTGTCACTTATTTCTTAGGCTTAGTCATCCTAATTTTCCACATGTCAACTTGTCTTGTCACTTGACATTTTTCCTAGACTAAATATGCATATTAATTCATCAGTCTCTCAATTGTAACAATTAATTCCAAATTGCTAATTGTAACCCACCAATTCTTGTTATTGGTAAACCAAAGTACAAGGTATTGGAAATGCACATTCATGTCACATTCATTTTAGATTCATACCCTAGAATATGTCAATTGAGTGCTCATACCATCTTTACAATATTTTTCAAAATCATAAACCATATGTGTATGCTATTATTATGCATATGAACAAAATCATAAAATCATATCGTAAATGTACCAAATTCATTCTATATGATGTAACTCATAAGACTCAATAATCTAACACTTTAATCCCTCAACAATTCAAGAGACGGGATATTATAATGATTGCCCTTATTATGTAGTGATTGATAGTGAAATATGTTATTTCATAAAGTATGCAAACATACTGGATGCAAAGTGATAAATCTAATGCAAGATAAAGAAAAGGAAACGGATAATCCCATTATGGAGAAACTTGCAGTATGCTCGAGAGCTAACCAATTTATTAGGAAGTAAAAGAAGAAGAAGAGTAAGGTAGGAGGCAAAATTTAAAGAGATAGTATATACCTCATAAGTAGGGATCACTAGGCCAAAGTTTAAAAAGAAAAAGGTCAAACTGATAACTAAAAATGAGCACTTGACGAAATAAAATCAGACACTTATTTGCTTTTCATGTTTTAGACCTTATTAGTGTTAGTTATTTCAGTTATTATTAGTCATTTTAGATAGAATTGATGTCATGTTTTGGATCTTATATGATTGAATCTTAATTGATTCTCATAATAAGTGTTTGGATTTAATGCATTTTTTCTTTATAAGTCTATATGTCAACATGATAGAAGCATATCCTCATGTCCCTCTCCCTTTTACTTGCCCTCATATTATTAGAGAAACACAATGTGACACTTCTAAACGTGCCCCTATGTATTGGCTATATTAGAGCTCACCCACCATGTTTTTCCCTATGTTAGACTCGTTTCACCTATAAAATAGACCAAAAAGAAATGGAATATGCCACTTCTAGACACGACACATACATGGCCCTATGTAGTGTCCAACCAATACCCCAGCATTATGAGACCCTTTATTAGGCTATAATTTTCATACAGAGATGTAAAATTGGTAAGACTAGAACACGAGAGCAACATGGTTACCCTAGGTAAATAGAACAAAACACCTTGTTTAGGTTGAATTAGGCGTTAAAAAGAAATAAAAGATATTCTCAAAAAAATAAATAAAACATATCATATTTTACCATAAGACATATATGCCATCATGTTCTATCTATGTTTTAACCATGACTCATTTGTTTCCTTTCTCACATTTAATTCAACCAACACAATCCCATGTCCGCAATTATGTCTGACCCATTTTCTTTTAACACCCCTCTATATAATTCCTATGTTACCCCAATTTCTAAGACACACCCCCCACATGATACCATATAGAGGTCGTGTTCCCTATAAAGGTCATTCATGGGCCATGTTTTGCCATTTATCAATTCCTCTTCCACTAGTTTTCTCTTAAATTTTAGCTTCTCCTTAGAATTTTAGATAGATTTCCAATCCCTTATGCCCTCTCCGTCCTTATTTATGTAGTTTAGGGATTATTTTCACATTTTCTTCACCATCTTTTAACATTATCCAAGTATTTTTCTTTTGCACCCTTAATTCATTTTTTTGATCCATTATGTATTATTTAAAGTTTTTTAATTATGTTTTTTACTTACAACTAACTATATACCCATTATGCATGATTTTAAGAGTGTTATAAAAATGACTTAGATGAATTATGAACTATATATGGTATTCATGGTCAAAAATGCTTAGTAAAAACTATATTAGCTACTCTAGTTCATTTCATTTGTGGTATTGGTTGGTTAAGATTCTAAATTTGGACAAGAGACATATAAAGGTGAATTTTTATATTATAGGGTACAAGTTATGGTTATATTATGCATAAATAATGAGAATATCAACATGGAATATCATATTCTAGGGCTAAAAATGCATTTTGATTCATAGTATTCATCATTATACAACTTGAGCCTTAACATTTCAGAGTGTTCAATTTCAACCCTAACATTTTCAAAACATTCATAATAGATGCTAAGTGGATAGAAACTTAAACAAGGTTAAACTTTTTTTTAGTTCCATAACTGATGTGACATTTTTAATTATTTTAAAATTAATTAAAGGGTGCTATGACTAAGTGTATATCTTGTGGCATAGTAAGACAGATGACTTATTTTAGAATTTTTAATTTTAATTAAAATCCCTAATTTAACATAGCTGAATCAGTAAACTAATCCCTAAATTATTATAAAACCCTATTAAGCCCAAAAGGAGCTAAGTAAAACGTTCTTGAAAAAATGCAATCTCAGTTATAGCAAGGAGAACTATAGAAACAACATTATCAAGAACTTCATCGTATCTGGTCCTTGTATATTGTAAACTCTTACACCTTATCAACTAGTCCCTCGTAGGCAATAATCAATTCCCTAAACAGGTTTCTCTGAGATAATGGATAGATTTATTAAAGCAGATGTTTTTCTGGAAACATTAATTGGACAACTAATAACAAAATGATTAATCCTAATGACAAATTTAGTCATATTATACTACTTTTCCAAATAATATATTCTCTTAGAAACCTTTTTATAGAAAATCATATACTTATTAACCATTCTAGGAATATCATTCACACCCGTCGATATTTTAGTGCTAATCCTTTCTACATAATTACTCTCTTCTACATGTGACTTCAATAAAATAAGAATATCAATCTAGCTAGAAAAATACTATAAACTTGATTTCCATAAGAGTTTTCAACCTCTTTAGAATTCATTTTGTGAAAAAAAAAACAACTACACTACACCCAAATTTTTTACTTCTAAAAGAAGACACTGCAGAAAATGTTGAATCCACAGTTTTATTGCTACATAAGAACCTTAAGTTGATAATTAACAATGGCCCTATATCACTAAAACTCTTGTGAGCAATGATCCAATTCTAATGTAGTAAGTGAAATAAGAGAGAGGAGAAGCTTGTAGGTTCAATTAGGGATTTTAGGTTCAATTATAGTTTCATAATAGTTTGAGGATTAGTTTATTGATTCAAATAAATTATATTAGGGATTTTAGTTAAAAATTTTAGTTAATATAATTAAACTAGAAAATAATTAAGTTAATTAAAAACATTAATAATTTTAAAATTTCATCTGGGATGCATTATGCAATGTGGTATCCATGTCAATATAGCACTATTTTTTAATTTTAACAATGCCACGTTAACAATGATATGGCACTTAACTGACAGATGTTTAACCCTGTTTAATTTTTCATCCACTTAGCGTTTATCTTGAATATTTTGCAAATGTGAAAAGTGAAATTAAACACTCTAAAATCTTACAGATCAAGTTGTATTCTGATGAAAATAATAGAGTTCAAAATGCACTTTTACCATTATTCTAGGTTAATACATCCTTTAGTACTACATTATTATAGTTCATATTTGTTGCATTATGCTCTACACTTATATATATCTGGTGCTAAAATTTCTTTTTCCAATTGCTCTCTTATGTTTTGTATTTCTTCAAGATATAGTGTTATAGTGAGGATAGACCTACTAGAACCACCTAGGAGGCCTATAGTATATGGCCTTCACTTAATAGGCCTAGGGTTGATGTCTTTACATCTACACGATGCATGACTACTTTCAAGACCTATGCATTAAGATGACATCTAACACTATAGGCACCACCACTACCACCTTTAATAATTCCAGAAGCACCATAAAAGTAACCAAGCCACATGTTGCTTCACTTCACCGCTAAGGCTCAGAGAAAGTGGTTCCAATCCTTCTAGATTAAGCAGTTTAAGGCACCTAAATATATTAACTAGGATGTAATACAAGAGGTGAACCTGACAGATGGAGTGAGGAGATTATCTCATCTGATGGATGCTCAACTTTTTCAACATTTGAGTGTTAGTGCATAGGGTGATAACTTTGGAGTTTATGTGTATACTCGAAATCAATGATACTAAGACTTTATAAGAGGTTGAATTAGTCCTCAACGTTAGACTAGGAGGCGTGGACCACAACCTTAGTTACAATCAGTTTGGGTCCTCACTAGCTTATATTTATAGAAGCGCAATAAGACCTTACAACCCTATAGGATATCACTAGATTGGGATTATCAAAGATAGAATCTAGAAACTATTCATAAATGATGGCCATGTGAGGCACTATAATCCAACTGAGTCCGAGGCCTTGGGGTTTAGGTTCCTAGTGATGACTTACATGCACAAACTCTTTATGCATTCATTTTGTGTTATGAGGGAGAGCAAGATATGGCTAGCCACATAGACCTCTTCCTCATCTACTACATGTGCTAGATGGAGAGGTTGCACCTTTAGCATGCTTTCATCTAGTTAGTTTGAGGGTACCTATATCAAGCCAATTTTGACATTATAAATAGGACTTAGTCATCCCCAGATTGGTGAGGGAGATATGAGGGCTCATAAATAAGCATGATATGGCAATAGTAGGCACTTCGATACCTTTCACAATGGACATCCTATTAGCTATATGTATGGTGAAGCTTTGGGCAGATAGGAGAAGACATTATTTATCACGTGCTAGTGCATTACCACGAGTGCTAGAGGCTCCTACCCAAGAGGATCAGACTACAGATACAGAGCATGCATCATCTCCTCCCAAACCTCTAAGTATTGTATAGACAAGCTAATCAATTGAACCTTTATATACAAACAAGTACATGCACCAGCTAGGTAACACCTTATAGAGGATAGTACACAACCTTAAGGTGAGTATCATACCTCCATCGGTCCAAGCTGTTGAGCTGATACAGAAACAGGCAATTGTCCGGGAGGAGTTAGAGTGCTAACCTGACAAGCTCAAGGCTGATGGAGTAAAGCTAGATGAGACCCTAATATAGAATTCGAGGAGCTAATTGGAGAGGAGGAGACCAAGGATGTAGATATTTGAGGCACAAATGAGCCTATCATGCTATTAAGTTAGGGGGTTATTATTCCTGTTGCAGACTACGAGATGGATGATTTAGGAAATACGTTAATAGTGGCCGTAAAGTTATCCAATAGAGAACTCATGGATATGATCTCCATCTGTTAGGACCCGACCCGGAGACCGGATCCCAACTGTTGGATCCCGTACCGGAGTCCAACTCTTGAATCG
>JANIIA010016125.1:0-13346 GCA_027478495.1 Erythroxylum alaternifolium | reverse complement strand
TATGTTTTGAGGTTTAGATAATATTTGAATTAATTTTTTGGTAAGATGTTTATCCATAATTAAATATTAAGCTAATTTAAAGTCACTGCTCTTTTCTAAATGTTAAATGTTAAATTCCTTTAATTAAAGAATTTATGGCAGCCCATGTAATTTATTGGGATGGTTGTAATGAAATAGGTATAATGGTTATTGGACTTAAATATTTAGATTCAGACAGGTTTTTTTATATGCAAATCCTTCCCTTTCTCTTTTTTAAAACATGATAGTTACAAAAGACAAGATTAAAAAGAAACTAGACAAGTTTTTTTTCTAGATTCTTGCCCATTATAGAATTAAGAATAGTAGAAAGGAAGATAGGGGAAATTCCATAAGGAAAATAACTCTGTTACACATAGAGACATATAAATAGCTGTAGATTAAGGTAAATTTATAAATTCCATAAGGAAAATAACTCTAGTTTGTTACACGTAGAGACATACAAATAGTTGTAGATTAAGGTAAATCTAGATTAACATTATTGTTTATATACAATCAAAACATATGGATTCGTATGATTTAGAATAAAAAATTCATTGTTCTTTCAATCGATATAATAGCTTGGTTAATGGTGCTTTATGAATTGAGTTAAAACTTATATTATATTGATTTACCTATTCCATAAACTGTGAATGAAATTATTTACTAAAAAATACTTTACAAAATAGGTAAGATGAAAGTATTAAGTTGTTTAGTCTCTTTTGCAATTCAAGTTTTAGTTTTTATGTAAAGCATTAAAGGTAGATTTTGTTTCATAAAAGGACGATTGCTTTGATGGTCGTATGTGAACATTTAGTCTTATATTCTAGGGCCTATTATTAGCACTATTTTAAAAGAATTGACTTTTTTTTTCCGAGGATCCTATGAAACATGTCACTTCTTTATAGTCTTTATAATGTTTTCAAGCCTTTTAATCTAAGTTTTTGTAACCATCAGTTTTAAAGAATTGCATATCATACATGTCTTACCATATTCTTAATTCTTGTACTACAAAAAATTCAACTTCAAGTTCACATCATTAACTAATTAGGTGTATATTTCATAAATGATGAGCCTTTAGTGAATATGGCAAGTTGATTATGGCATATGATAATTAAAAAAAAGAAGAGAAATAAAATAGAGGTTTCTAGTTCACCCTTCAAAAGAAATTGGTTCATAGTTTCAAGCTCAAAACTTGCTCAATTTAATGTCTATTGTATGAAAAGCTTGTTAGTCACCAAAGTGGGCAAACTTGAAAAGATATTTCGGCATTTAATTGTATTCTTTCACTTGTTCATATTTATATGATGTTATTAGATGACATAAAAGGTTAAATTAAATAACTAAAATTATTACTTATAATATTAAGTAGATCACGTAAAGCCAGATCATTGCTTATGATCAATAATGCTAAAAAGACTTATTGACATATTTGTTGAATGTGATTTTATATCTAAAGATAATAAACTCATCAAATTAAGAATCATTTACTGTCTATTAAAGCATATTATGTTACCATTAATATTAGTCAAAACTACATATTTATGTATCCCTTAGAGGTGAACTTAAACACATAATCAAATTTTATTATTTGTTTGAATCTATTAAGGTTATTTAAAGCATTAATATGTGAGCTTATGTAATGATGGCAGCATCTACCAATATTTTTTCTTTGGGCAATCCACTGATCGATTTCAACAAGTTGAGCTACGTGGATTGGTCCTAAAACTTCTAGTTTCAGCTTGGTGTTTGGACTTAGGCTTGGAAATAGTTTCAGATGAAAAACTCAGTAATTATTGAGACCAGAATAGAAGTTGACAAGTCATTTCACAAGGTTTGGGAGCAATTAAATAGGCGAAGCTTGAACTTGATGTGAACAATGATTGATGAAAATGTTAAGCCGTCAATGCCCAAAATAGACAACGCAAAGGAATTTACGATGAAGATGAAAGAGTACTCCCAATCAAATATAAATGACAAGTCTATTGTAAGGAAACTGATAAATGAGCCGACAACCAAAAAATTGAACTAGTCATGACCCATTCATGATCACATGATAGGTACAAAAAATCTAGCAACATAACTAAAATTGGTGGTATAGATGTGAGTTAGTCCTTTCTAGTTTAGTTTAACTTACTTCCTCACGAGTTTGGTCAATTATAGGTGAATTACAACATCTTTAAAGGAAAATGCTTTCTTTTAGGAAATTAAGGCTATGTTGGCTAAAGAGGATGGGAGGTTAAAGAAGATAAAGGAGGACTAGTAGCAATAAAGATAAAATAGGTAAAAAGGGATAAAAAGAAGGACAAAGCACTAATGAAGGTTAGTGAGAATCAAATCCATAAGGATCAATTGTGCTACTTCTGTAAGAAATTTGGTCACTTCAAGAAATATTTGTCCAAAAAGAAAGAAATAGGTATAAAAGAAAGGTATACACTATGTTCTTATATGTTTTGAATTAAATCTTATTAAAGCACCTAATAATACTTGGTAGTTAGATTTTGATACAAATACTTACTATAACATGTTATGTAAAGATTCCTTTCAATCAAACCCAAAACTAAAACTAAAAAGTTCTTCTCTATGGGGAACATAATGAAGTCACAAATGTAAATAGAGGGAATTGGGATGTACAAATTGATCTTTGAAATTGGCTATTGTCTAGATATAGAAAAGTATCTTTATATTCTTAAATGTATTAGGAATCTAGTTCTATTGGAAATTGGATGATGTAAGATTTAACTTTAAAATTGAAATTAAAATTTTTTGTTGTTTAAATGTCAATTACTATTATGGCTTTAGTACTTTAGTTAATTATTTATATTGTTTCAATCATGAATTTTATTTTATTAAATCATTGATTCATATTGAACATATTACAGGCAGTAAACATAGTACATATATTAAGTATTCTACTTTCTTGTGGCATCAAAGGTTGGGTCACATATCCAAATAAAACATTTTGAGGTTAGTGAAAGGTCAAATCTTACCTCGACTGGGTTTTTCTAACTAGGATATGTATACATATTACGTCAAATGAAAGCAAACTAGGCACATATCAAGGAATCCAACCACAAGAAGCAATCAATTCCTTAAGTTGATATATATTGACGTTTATGGTACTTTTGACATTATATGGGGCAAAAAAAAGTATTTTATCACTTATATTGATAAATTCTCACATTATTGTTATCTATATCTGCTATATGAAAAGTCTAATTATTGTTATCTATATCCACTACATGAAAAGTCTTAGTTATTGGACATCCTTGAGGAGTTCATTAATGCTATGGAAAGGTAGCTAGATAGAAAAGAAAAAGTAGTAAGGTCTGATAGAGGTGGTTAACATTATGGCAAGCTGGGTGAAAGTGGATAATGCATGGGCCATTTGCAAAGTTTCTTCAACATTGAGGCATATGTTCACAATATATAATGCTCGATACACCACAAAAAAGTCGTGTAAAATGGCAGAATCATACTCTTATAGGCATGGTTAGAAGTATGTTAAGTTACAACACTGTACCTTTATTCATGTCGATGTATGCATTAAAGAAATGTAAGAAAGGCAAAATCATACTTTTATCAGCTTGGTTTAGAGTATGTTAAGTTACAGCATTGTACCTTTATCCTTATGGATGTATGCATTAAAGACTTTTATATATATATATATATATATATATCTACTTAATAGGGTTCCTAGTAAGGTAGTTCCTAGGACTTTTTAAGAACTATAAATAGGTAGGAAACCTAGTTTGAGACATCTTCACATTTAGGGTTGCCCATCAAAAGTAAGGATATACTATAAGAAAATCATACATTAGCTACAGAAAATTACCGATGGAATTAATTTCGTAGCTAATTATTAATGGAATATCAATATCCGTCAGTAACACTGTCGTAAAAAATTACATTTTGCGATAGACAAAATTGGCGTCGGTAAAGCTGGAGGGATAACATTCACGTAAAGTTATCGACGGAATATAGAGATGAAATTGGCCTAATCGTCGATAAAATAAGCAGGAAAAATTCCTGCACTTAAATTGCATCATAATGTTACTGACAGATATAATTATGTCGATAAAATTTATGTACAAATGAATTTTTATAGTCAGTATCGGTTTGTTACCGACAGTAACAAGTTCTGTCGGTAATTTTGCTAACTTCAAATTAGTTGATTTAAAAAATTTTGAATCATTTGGGTTTGGGGTTAAAGGTACCCCAAACCTTTCCCCCTGTTTTCTCCTCTTTCCTTCTCTTCTATTTCTCTATTGTCACGTGCGTCGTCGGCCTTCTCCTCTCCTCGCCATCGCTTGGGTTATTCCTCCCTTGTGTGTAGCTACTCCTCCGTATGCCCTCGCCGTCCGTCGCACATCTCCTCACCGTCGCCTGGGTTCTTCCTCTCCCATTTACAGCATCGCCTGTCTCCTCTAAGTCGCCATCTGTCACACATCTTCTCATTGTCACCGTCCGTGATAAATTAACGATATTGTTTCTCCATTTTTGTAATGTTTAGTGAAATTTCTGTAAGTTAACGATATTGTTTACTAATATTGTCTATGAATATGAGGTTCGGTAGTTAACAATAATTTGTTGTAATGTTTTGAAGAGAAGGGATTTGAGATTGAAGTGTGCTCTATATTTGAGATTGAAGTGAGTTAGAAAGGAAACTTGGCATTTTCTGGAAGCCACCGAAATACTTTAGTTTTATGGTCAAAATGTTTGAAAAATTAGAACCAATTGTATACAATGGTAGAATTAGATTTGTGGCCAAAAAGTTTAACAATTGGGGTCTAATTGAATACAACTAATTTGCCAATATAAGTCAAAATTACTAGTTGTCCATTTGGTATAGTAATCTAGCAATTCAATCGACTAAAACTGTATAAATAGGAGCTAGCATTTAGTTTGTTG
This sequence comes from Erythroxylum alaternifolium, assembly GCA_027478495.1. Lineage (NCBI taxonomy): Eukaryota > Viridiplantae > Streptophyta > Magnoliopsida > Malpighiales > Erythroxylaceae > Erythroxylum > Erythroxylum alaternifolium. The sequence goes on along the minus strand of JANIIA010016125.1, from coordinate 8,420 downwards.
ATGTATCGAAAGGCATAAGAAAAAACAAAGAGAAAAGTGAGAAATCAAAAAAGCTCCAATGAGCTAGTTAAAGAATTTTGAGTATTATAGTTTGAGCGTGTATATAATACATATAAACCTCTAGGTCGTGATTGATGATGCAAGTCATATAATATGATGATGTATGGTGTGACCAGTTAGATGATGTTGATGGTTTATTTTGCAAACAAAAATTGGGTAACTTTGAGAAAAAATTTAAAAGTGTAAAATTGACAACACAATAGTAAAGAGAAGTATGTACCACTTGGTCCTGATTATCCTAGCCATCACCTTGCCTGACTATGAAGTGGACGATAAGCATATTCCTTGCTTGTGTGTTTATGTGTTCATGTGGGCACTTTCAAACATACATGTAATGAAGTTGTGATCTAGTCATTGGGTGCCAAAGTTTGAATTTGGAAGTTGATGATGAAGCATTTAAGAGGTAGATTGCACTTTTCTCTATAGTGGCATTTTAACTGGAAAGATTCTAATTTACTTCAAAATAAATTATCTAAAATAAACCAAGAGTCTTAGAACACTGTATGCTTAAAAAGAGAGTATTGAAATGGTGTCGTACTAAATGTTTTGAGCGCGACCGATGCTTGCTTTACTTGAATTTGTCTCTTTAAGCATGCCAAGGATTATAATAAATGGTAGCAAACTTTTTAATATTAGTCTTCATGTCCTTAATAATCAAAAGGAATTTATGATGATGTATGAGCATTCAGGTTTTAATACATATAATTAGATGTTATATGCTTATTTGGTAATTTAAGCAATAACTCATTTTGTAAATGCTTAGTCCTTACAAAAACTGTCTTGTAATTAGAGGTTCACTTTTATAAGTAAAACCAATTCGTATTTATCATTATAACTCTTTTAGGCTCCAAGCATGTTATTCAAAATTTCACTACCTAGATGGCATTCATTTCTACTTTCTTTACTTAATTATAAGCTTTATTCTATCTTTAGTAGTTGTATACTTTTTCTAGGCCTAGGTTTAAGTTTAGTGTTTAATTATCAATCACTAAAATCATCCCTTTTATTTTAATAAACTAGGCAATATTAGGAGAATTTAGTGAATTACTACTACTTCTTTAGTTATAAGAAAAAAAATTCAAACACACCAAACTAAATACTGTAACTATGCATTACAAATATCATGAAAGTCAAAGCATATCTGCAAAAAATTCATGCCATATTAGGCTTATCCTAATAATAAGAAAAACACATAAACTAATAATATATGATTAAAACAATTTCAACACAAGTGTTTACTTGGATGCTATGTCAGATGAGTCAAATAAAAATGCAAAATATTAACATATAAATAATATAAAATGAAGAGGAGGGAAATAACAATATCAACTTACTGTGTCTATGAGTTGTTTGGTTGGTCAGTTTAAACACCTACTAGTTTCCTATCTAAGAATTTAAAAATGAGATTTTTGCTTTTTAGATTAAAGTTATATTCAACAATTGAAAATGAAACAAAAAGAAGATGACATAGACATATTCAAATAAATGGAAGAAATTATTAGGCTTCTTAAATAAGTCTATTATAAAAAATTATTCTTTAACTTGTATAATATTTCTTATGGATTTCACATATTATGATCTAACAATGAGACAGGTTATATTCATTGATAATCACTACTCACTACTTACTGGTTAAGTAATCACTAAAATTTAATAATCACTACTCATTAACCACTCCCCTGTAGCCACATAAGGTTGCGAGTAACTGCTTCCTGATCGACTAGTTAGTCTCTTATACTCTTAGCACCTTGTGCTTGTTCTATCTTCCAGCATTACCTATATCCATCAATTAACATTACTTATGCCTTGTAGTTAATGTGCTCTGTCGTTTTTCTTACATTAGTTTATGATGTTGTATTACCACAAGTGTATTATATTAAATGTTTCATATTTTTTTAGCAGGCCCTATATTATGTTGAAGAAGCATCGTTTATCTTTCTTTGTTGCAGTCTGAAGTTTTCCATCCATCCAGGTTAGTCATCCAACTAATATTTACTATATGTATTGATTTAATAATATGATTATAATATAATACCTTTGAATTTTGTGTGAATGAAAAAGAGGTCTTCATTTTGTGTTGTTGCATAGAATTTTTTTATAATCATTGAAGAGTTTTTATATTTTTCTTTAATAGTCTAAGTATTTACTGTATGCGAAATTAGTTTGAGATGTTATAGTTTGATCAGTTAATACTTCAAGTTCGATTTGATTAATGCAAAATTAATATTAACATAAGGAATTAATACATTTCAAAGACAAGACAATTGTTGTCCATAATAAACCCTTAGGATGGTATATAGGCTGGAAACCCATGATCTAGCTCCCGTGAGGCTTATCAGTGAAAAATTTCACGAGCCTAGGAGTTACAGCGAGACCTTGTTTTCTTGATTCACAGGTGTAAACAATGCCACATACCATAGTTTTGAAATCAATTGTCAGTGATTAATTCATTTGGTTAATAATTAGGGGATTTTTTGTAAAGTTTAGATATTCTGTAAATTTTGGAGAACATAAAGGATACTAACTATGGAATCACTATTTTAAATAAATAGTTTTTCAGAAATGAGTCATGTTGATAGATTTTGGATGTATAAACCATTATGACGTGATGGTTTCATTAATCTTGAGTTTGTTAAGGGAGTTGAAGCTTTTATTCATTATGCATGTTCTCAAACTGCATATATGGATGGGCCAAAGATCAGATATCCACGTAAAAAGTGTAAGCATATTTGTTTCCTTCCTATTTTTGAAGTGAATGGGCATTTGTTGAAAAGAGGGTTTGTCCCAAATTATTTTGATTGGACACGACATGAGGAACCGTTGATTAGTAACAACTCAAGGGCTAATGAAGCACAATTGTCAGTGAGCTTAAATCAGTTTGAAGGGGGATTAGATTAATTAGAATAAATAATGTGGATGCAAATGAAAATCCTTACATGCAAATGGTTTATAATGCAGCCAGTTATACCTTTCAGGAAAATATAGAAAAATCTTGAAGAAGAACCCAACTCACAATTTAAACAGGTTTTTGACTTACTACACTCAACTGACCAAGAACTTTAGCCAAATTATGAGATAATGGCTCAATTGTCATCAATTGCTCGTATCTTGAATATAAAGTCTAAAGGGAATATTTATTATCATAGTTTTGATAAAATTCTTGGATGGTATAATGAATCATTGCCTCCTGATCACACAATAGTTAATAGTTTTTACAATATGAAGAAACTTATTAGGGGTCTTGGTTTGCAAATTGAAAAGATTGATTGCTACAAATTGGGATGTATGTTGTATTAGGGGTGATGATGTGGAATTACAAGAGTGCAAATTTTATAAACAATCTAGGTTTAAGCCTAGAAAGCGTCATATGAAAGGAAAGTTAGTACCATAGAAGCAGATGTATTATTTCTTGCTAACTTTGAAACTTCAAAGACTATATACTTCTGATGTTACTACATCTCACATGAGATGGCATAATGAACACCAATAGGAAGATGGAATAATGAGTCATCCATTAAATGCATTGGCATGGAAACATATCAATGACACCCATTATGAGTTTGTAGCCGAAAGTCGAAATGTTAGGTTGGGATTGTCGACGGATGGATTCCAACCTTTTAGTCAATCTAACCAGCAATATTCATCATGGCTAGTCATAATTACTCCTTATAATTTTTCTCCATTGATGTGTATAAAAGAGGCATATATGTTATTGACAGTGATTATGCCAGGGCCTACAAATCCGAAGCATAAAATTGATGTATTCTTACAACTTTTGATATCTGAATTTCAGCATCTTTGGGAATATGGTGTTGACACATATAATGTGTCTCTAAAACAGAATTTTATGTTGAGAGAAACTTTGATGTGGACAATTAGTGATTTTTCGGCATATGTCATGTTATCCGGATGGAGCATAGTAGGAAAATTGGCTTGTCCTTATAGTGGTAATGATTCAGATGCGTTTTATCTTCCAAACAGGGCAAAATATGTTGTTTGACAACCACATAAAATTTCTTCCTCCAGATCATCCATTTAGTCTCAATAAACAAAAGTTCATTAAGAATAGGATGGTAAAATTACCTCCTCCCCCTCAGAAAGCTGGTGAAGGAATACTGCAAGAGATTGAGGAATTAGGCTCACTGAAAGTTATAGAATTTGAAGCTGATGAAATTAATACAAGCATTAACAGAAACTTTGGCTGGAGAAAACAAAGCATCTTTTAGGATTTTCCATATTGGAAAACTAATTTGATACGTCATAATCTAGAAGTGATGCATATTGAAATTTTTTTTGACAATTTGTTCAATACTATTATGAACATTGAAGGGAGGACAAAAGACAATGAAAAATCATGAGCTTATTTAAAAATTTTGTGTAAAAGGAATGAGTTACATAAAGATCTTCACACCAGTAAATTTTCGAAAGCATGTTACATTTTAGACAAAAAACAGAAGGAAATATTATGTGAGTTGTTGAAAAGACTAAAGTTTGCGGATGGTTATGTCTCAAACTTGGCAAGGTGTGTGGATATAAGGAAGTAAAAATTATTTGGGATGAAAAATCATGATTTTCATGTGTTTATGCCAATGCTAATCCCAATTGTATTTTAGGAGTTGCTATCGAATAAGGTTTAGGAAGTAATAACATAATTAAGTTTGTTTTTCAAAAGCTTAACATCATCTGAAATTAAGTTGGCCAAAATGAAAAAATTAGAAAGGAAAATTCCAGTAATTTTGTGCAAGTTAGAAAGGATATTTCCTCCAAGCTTCTTTGACTGTATGGAGCATCTACCTATTCATTTAGCATATGTGGCTAAACTAGCTGATCCAATTCAATATCGTTGGATGTATCCATTTGAGAGGTACATAATTTAACAAAAATTATTATAATTGATGTCATATCTTGTTTTCATAACTAAAATTGTATAACCTTATTCGCTTATATAGGTATTTGCATCATTTGAAGAAAAATGAAAAAAATAATGCTAAAGTTAAAGGTTCGATATATAATGCTTATTTAGTGGAGGAAGCTAGTACATTTTGTTAACATTACTTTCAGCTGCATGTTCACATAAGAGAAAGTAAAGTTCCTAGTAATGACGATAGGGGAGGAACTATTGATACCGGTAATAATTTATCCATTTTCACATATGTTGGATGAACATATGGACATTCAACGAAAAGAATGTTAACAAAAGAAGAAATTGAGGTTGCCCATGGTTATATTTTATTGAAAAATCAAGAGGTTTAACCTTTCATGCAATAAGTTGAAATAGATTATTTGTCATTTGAATTTTGGTGTTATTCATAACTAAATATGTATAATAATTTTTTAGATTATACGAGGAATTGTTACGTGAGCTCATGCCTAACAAAACATAGGATGATATCAATAAAGAAGTTGGAAGACACTTTCCTTGATGGTTCGATCAGTATGTAAGTTTTCACTTACATACTTTAAAATGATTGAATTATAAGACTTAAGTGTTCAAACCACAAGATCGTAATTTTAATTTGGTATTTTCTTTTCTATAGGCCCTAGAAAATCCAATTGAGAACAAGTTTATATGTGATCTTGCGAAGGGACCTTTACGAACTATTAAATCATATCCGGTGTATTTTGTTAATGGATACAAATATCATATAGAATATCATGGACATAGCATGGCAACAATAAGTAGTGGAATTTGCATATAAGGAGAATTGATGGATTACTATGGCAAAATTATTAAGATACTTGAAATTGAGTACCTTGCATTACCAATAAAGTGAAGTGTGATATTTAAGTGTGAGTGGCTTGATCTAACTCCAAATGTTGGTACAAAATTTTATAGTCGATACAATCTAGTTGAAATTAACAAGCGAAGAAGATTTCGACAATTTGAACCTTTCGTGTTGGAAATGCAAGCGATCCAGGTGTATTATGTCCCTTTTCCTAGCTTACGATCAGATAAGTCAGATTGGTTGGCTATTTGCAAAGTTAAACCTTGAGGTGTTTTTGGATCACATAGAAAAGGAGAACAGAGAATTGAAAGTGAAGCACTTCAAGAAGATGCTTATGAAATAAGTCCATCTATCTTATATCAGGATAATGAACCTTTGAACGATCCATGTAATGCATATGTTGAAATTTTATTTGGAGAGGATGAGGAGGGCTAAAGATCTAAAGAAGAGCCAGAATTTAATTCAAATTCTTCAGAAAAAGAAGATAATTTTGATTTACAATTAAGTGATGATAGCGATTAATTTGTGTTTGTAATTGAATATTATATTTAAGTAATCAATTATTTTCTTTACTTGATACATCAACCCTGATTCTCTTATAGCATATTACACTTCTGCAGCCTCCTAAATTTTATTGCTTACCCTCTTTTTTAATATATTTCCATCTTGACTAAACATTACATTTATTTTAACTCATTTAATTTTGTTCTCATTTTTTCATCCTTAAATCTGACATAAGAAGGTCGTGACTTTGTATGATGTTTGTAGTATATTATCTAGATGTGATGCACTGAGATTACTTATCATAACTTCGAAGAGCTGAAGCTTAATATTAATTTTAGGTTGAAATATGGCACCAAAGAGAAGATAGGACATTTTGCGATCAAGATTCATACCACGATTCAGAGGTACTTACTGTACAGGTGAAGCATCTACAAGTGTAGCAGCTAGAATTGAATCTCCTCCTCCCTCTCCAACTACTATGCTTACACTTGAAGCATCTACAAGTGTTTACACCATCCACGACCCCTATATCATTTACTACCCCTATATCGACAAAGGTATTAGGGGTAAACCATGATGATGAAGAAAGCAACCATTAGCCTGGAGCAGATAGACCTGAAGGAAGAACTTACATTACAATTGTCAATAATATGTAAGTGAAAATACATTGAACATTATATGTTTATAATTAAGTTATAAGTTTCAATTTTGAAAACGGTATAAAATTTTTTAATCTTATATTAGGTTCATTCCATCTAGACCGTGTTCAAGAGATATGACATGAAAATTCAAGGAGAAGATTGATATTGAGGGCTTTGTATGGACGAGTATCTCTCAAACAACAAGGGAATTTTACTATCACGAGTTTAAGGTGCAATAGAAATTATTATTTTCTTTTTTAATTAACAGTTTTGTACATTTATTAGATAAATATCATTACATTACAAATACTAATTAAATGTTTTTCCTTTTGTTTAGAAAGATTTTTTTTGGGAGTCTCAATTAGATGCGATCGTCTATAGAGTATGGGAAAGAAGAGCACATACACGTTATCGTGACTTTGTTGCTGTGATACACAGAGCAGGTGTACGATCGCCTTACATGTTTGAAAAAATATGGAGTCGTTGGCAGTAGTATTTGACAACATCTGAGGCAATGTCCCTTTCAGAGCATAATTCGGCCAACAGACATGGAGCATTAGGGGGAGAGAGTCTTCTCGTACATACGGGAGGATCTATTACCCACCAATTTAAACAGGTAAGAGCATGCAGAGAGACTTGTAAGTATCTACACTTTAAATTTATATTGTCATTTCTTTACTTTGCTATATTTCCATTGAATTTTATATGTGAATTTTGGAATGAAAATATGTGTTTCTTGTTGAGAATGATAATGTTATAAATGTATGTCGCCATATATGGCTGTGTTTTTTAGTTTTGTTCTTTATTCAGCAGGGGTTAGATTACATAAAAATAGAGAAAACTCTACCGAAATTTTTATAAATTTTATTTCACTTATAACATTTTATTCTTATGCAGGAAAAGACTATGGGCATGAGGCCTACACCCCTTAAGCTCTTTTTGGACAATCATACTAAGAAGCATGACGATGTGACATTTTTCAACAACCGTTATAGAGAACTCAATGTATGTGAAGTTTATGTATTAATATTAATGCTTAATAATAACAACTTACTAATATAAATATTACCTTCTAATAGGACCAAATTCAAGAAAGCATTCAACGACAGTCTCAATAGTCTAAAGATGTTAATGAGACTCAAACCTATCTTCATGCAGTGGGTGGTAGGGACCGTTGGGGAAGGATATTCAGCTTAGTTTCAATTGCAAATACATGTTATTCGCAATCCTCCACGTCCATTACAGCGGCATCTAGTAGGCGATTAGCATCCAATAAGAGAGTAATTCAGCTTAAGAGCACAGTACAGATGCCGCCAACTCAGTTGCAACAATCGATGGAGTACATAGCTCAACTCCGTAATGAGATGGATGAATTAAAAGGTAGGGGTAGCACCTCATCGCATCAATCAGGGCATCCTACATCTCCAAATTAATATTGTACCTTTGATCATTTTATAAGAGATACGAAAACTTATTATGTACAATTTAA
>JANIIA010016075.1:0-13353 GCA_027478495.1 Erythroxylum alaternifolium | reverse complement strand
GTCAAAATATTTCATGTCTTATATCAAAAGATGATGAAAAACTGATTTGGCACAAAAAGCTAGGTCATGTTAGTTTTCAACATATTTTCAAATTAGTCAGACATGATTTGGTAAGAGGCTTACTAAAGATAAGCTTTAACAAAGATTTCTTTTGTGAGAGCTATCAAAAAGGAAAATAGGTTAAAACATCTTTTTCTTCCAAGAAAGTTGTTACCTAGTCTAAACCTCTAGAATTGTTGCATATGGATTTGTTTGGTCTAACCAGAACAGTAAGTCTTGGTAAAAAGAAGTATGATCTTGTAATTGTTGATGACTTTACTAGATTTTGTTGGATATTGTTTTTATCATATAAAGATGACTCTTTTAATTGCTTTAAAGTCTTATCCAAAAAGTTACAAAATGAAAAGGGACTTCTATTATTGGAATTAGGAGTGATCATGGTGGAGAATTTGAAAATGAAAAATTCAAATTCTTCTATGAAGAGAATGGAATTTTCCATAATTTCTCTGCTCCTAGAACTCCTTAACAAAATGGAGTTATAGAAAGAAAGAACAGGACGATTCGGGAAATGTTAAAGGACTATGCTATGTGAAATGAATCTTCCTAAGTATTTATGGGCAGAAGCTATTAATACAGCTTGTTATATTCAAAATAGAGTATTTCTGCGACCTGTTTTAAGTAAAACTCCATATAAGTTATGAAAGGGAAGAAAGCCAAATATTTCTTACTTTCATCCTTTTGGCTACAAATGCACTATCTTGAATACAAAGGAGAATTTAGATAAATTCTATTGTAAGATTTTTTTAGGAATTTATCTAGGTTGTTCTACTAAATCTAAAGCTTATAGAGTTTATAATTTTGTTTCTAAATCTATTGAAGAATCTATGAATGTAAAGTTTGATGATAATTCTCATTTAGATAAAAGTGACAACTCTGATGATGAAACTCTATCTGCTACCTTAGTTAGTAACCCAAACTATTCACCAACAATTGATCCATCTGATAAAGTAGTAGATCTTTCTGAAAATATTAGTTTGAAAAAAGATTGGAGAGACAAATCTTCTCACCCAAAAAATCTGATTATAGGAGAAACATCAGAAGGAGTGAGAACTAGATCTAAGTTTAGGAGAGAGGCCAATCTAGCTTTTATTTCTGAATTAGAACCTAAGAAAATAAGTGAGCTCTTCAAGATGAAGCTTGGATTTTAGCTATACAAGAGGAGTTAAATCAATTTACTAGGAATAAAGTCTGGTCTCTAGTTCCTAAACTATCTAATAAATCTATCATAGGAACTAGATGGGTATTTAAGAATAAACTAGACGAATCAGGAAAGGTATCCTGTAACAAAGCTAGATTAGTAGCCCAAGGCTATAATCAATAAGAAGGAATAGACTACAATGAAACATATGCTCCTGTAGCTAGATTAGAAGCTATTAGGATCTTACTTGCATATTCTGTTTTTCATTATATAAAACTGTTTCAAATGGATGTGAAAAGTACTTTTTTGAATGATTTTATAGATGAAGAAGTTAATGTAAAACAACCCCTTGGTTTTGAAGACATTGATAAACCAGATTATGAGTATAAACTTCATAAAGCTTTGTATGGATTGAAACAAGCACCTCGTGCTTGGTATAATCGTCTTATTTCTTTTTTATTAAGAATGATTTTATTAGAGGATAAGTTGATAAAACTTTATTTCGGAAATGTATTAAACATGATTTTATTGTTGTGCAAATATATGTAGATGATATCATTTTTGGTACAACTTCTAAGAAGTTATGTTCAAATTTTGAGACTGTTATGAAAAGTGAATTTGAAATGAGTATGATAGGAGAATTAAAGTTCTTTCTTGGTTTGCATATTAGACAGAATGAAAAAAAAGATCTTTATTAGTCAATAAAATTATATCAAAGAACTGTTAGTCAAATATAAAATAGAAAATATTAAACCAATGTCAACTCCTTTGCATCCCTCAATCATCTTATCTAAAGATGAAGCTGGTAAGAAGATTGATAAAACTCTTTTTAGAGAAATTATTGGTTCTTTACTTTACCTAACTGCAAGGAGACCTGATATAATGTTTAGTGCTTGTTTATGTGCAAGATTTCAAGCAAATCCTAGAGAATCTCATTATATTATTGTTAAAAGAATATTGAGATACTTGGCAGGTTCTATTGATCTTTGCTTAATGTATAAGAAAGGTAAAAATTTCAAGTTAATTGGTTACTGTGATGCTGATTATGCTGGAGATAGGATTGATAGAAAGAGTACAAATGGAGGTTATCATTTTCTTAGTTATAATCTAATTTCTTAGTCAAGCAAGAGACAAAGTTCAATTGCTCTATCTACTACAAAAGCTGAATACATGTCAGCTGCAAGCTGTTGTTCACAAATATAATGGATAAAGTATCAATTAAGACTAGTCTATCAAAGAAGATCAAATTCTAATCTTCTGTGACAACACAAGTGCTATCAATCTCTCAAAGAATCCAATACAACACTCAAGGGCAAAGCATATTGAAGTTAGAAATCATTTTATAAGAGACTATATATAGAGAGGAACTATCAATCTACAATTTGTTAAGAAGAATCATCAATATACAGATATTTTCACCAAACCCTTAAGTGAAGATAGATTCAAGGAGATAAAATGAAGTTTGAACATGCTTATGTTAAATGATCATTTATCTGAAACTTCATAACCCAAACGAAACGTCGTATTGAAGCAGAAACATCGTAAGGAATACTAATGGTAATTTTCACTCGGTAGTATCAATTAATGAGTATCTATGAATTAGTCACAGGCGTTACTAACGGAAACTTTGCGTAGGAGTGTTTATAAAAAGATCTCTCAAAATCTCAAAACTCTATATTCTAGAATTTTCTTCTTGACTGACTTGCTTCAAAGTGCTCTAAACAAAGGTGATTCAATCCTCTATTCTTTACATCAAATCTTTTTCATTCTTATCTTTCTTAATCGATTCTATATACTAACCTCGCTTCTTTAAGCGAAATACGTTTCTGTGTTTAGTGTTTATACATTACAGATTACAAAACTGTCGAAATCTTTTACCTATGGGAGACTTATTGATTTCATTGCTCTCAAGGAAGATCGAATCAATATCAAACCTGAGATTAAAGCAGCTGGATGGGAAATTTTCGTTAATATACGAGAACTGGTGTATCCAAATGAAGTATATAATTTCTGCCTTGATATCTATGGTAGATAGATTGTCAGTGATTATGTCACAAGATTCTGTTGTGAGGGTTACCGAATGTCCAAATAAAGGAGCAAAGCTATTCAACAATACAAAGTGGATTGCTCAAAGTCACTTAAATGAAGATAACATCAATCGACGACTATATGAATCGAGTAATCCAGGGGTGAAGAAGTGTTTAAATCTAATTTCGAAAGCTAGGGTTCTTCATTCAATCCTTGTTCACTATGTCTTACCAAGAATGGGACCAAAGGATTTTGTGACAATGAGTGATAAACAATGTCTATTTTATCTACTCACATATAAGCGTATTAATTTTCCATTCTTGATTCTGACTTACATGATGAGGACTCAGGAGGAGTATCATTCGAAGAGTGGTTCATTACCTTATGGTATGTCGTTGATGAGATTATTCAAAGAATATGGAATTTTAATTGATAGAGGAAATAGAGTAAAGCTAAATATTAAGAGTGTTATCAATACCTCTACTATTCATAGAATGGGGATTAAGACTGAAGCTATATCAGATAAAGATGTCATATCAAAAGCACAATCTAAGGGGAAGCTTTCAATCAAAAGAAGCAGAAAAGAAGATATTTTATCTGGTATGCAAGCAAAACCTCAATCAACTGGAAGAATCTTATCTGAGCTGGTAAAAGTTGAACAATCGTCTTATAAGTCAATTCAAGCTAAGATGATTCCTGAAAGGAAGGAAACTGCAAAGGTTTAACAACCAACTCACAAAGTGCCTTTAAAGAGGAAGGCTGAGACACTTCAATCAGAAAGACCTAAGACGTCTATAAAGTCACCAAGATTGCAGAAGAAGGAAAAAATTCTAACTCTTGATCAAGTTTCTGAAAGTGTAACATAACAACAACAGCAGCTTGGTAAAGCAACTATCTCTATCCCTTAGACTCAATCAAAACAATCGACTGGAGAGATAGAGATAAAAAGGACGTTAGTATTCGAGCAGAAGAAGTCTCAACAACTCTCTTCCAAGTTGGCAGAAGAATAAAAGAAGACGAAGATGATTCAGAAAAGAAAGGTTAAAAAGCAGCAACCAATCTATGACCCTCCTCAACTAATGAAGAAAGAAAATTTGAAAATAAATATTATAGAATAATCAATACCTGATCGAAACAAAGGTTCGCTTATCATTAGAGAATCTCCTAAGTAGAAAGTTAAGGTTTAAGTTGAACCTGTAACTATAAACGATCAGATGATAAAACTTTTTAGCCCTAAAGACAGAAGATTATATGGTATTCTACAAGATGAAAAGGCAGAACCATATCTATTGAAGATGACTAAAAATCCTTACACAATCTATCTAGTGACAAATAGAACAATGATAAAGATTGTACCAGATGTACAAACTAGACGTCCAACACTGGTAAACAATAAAGATAAAGGAAACAAGATGAAATTCCTTGAGAAGCAACAAGATGATCTCATAGAAGAAAAAATTCAAGTGGCAATAAATAATATAGAAGATGTATGTTGTGCAGCTCAACCTGTAGGCATCTATATTTCTCATCACATTTCAAGACCATCAGGAAGCAACTTCGGCACATCAACCGTAGATGAAACTTTAAAGGTAGTTGGGAAAATATCTGAAGGAAGATACCAGAAGATTACAATTGAAGATATCAATTTCTATTTAGAAACCTTTGTGCACTTACTTGTTCACTTTAAACCCATAGGTTTCATTCCTTCTATTAAAGATATCCTACACCTTCTAGGAAAACCCATTTTGAAACTACCATACCCTGATGATCTTGACATTCCTCCACAAACACAATTCTTTCAATTATCTCCATTAAAATTATCGAATTAGATGATTCAATCAGAAAACCCTCTATCTCTGAGTATCTTCATCCACGAAGTGAAAAGCTACAAGACTCGACTTATAATTCGGAGTGCTTGAAGAAGTTCATCATATAGACTGAAGCTAATTAAAAGCATAAGGAAGAACATGAAGCCTTAGTTAAACATATTCAAGAAATTGTGCTAAGGTTGATGAACTAAGTTGATGAACTAAGTGACTTAGTGGGTGATCTTCATGAGGAAGTAGCACTTCTACGTGTGACTATAGAAGAAGATCTCAAGACGATCCGCAATGATATCAAACATATGTTCTCTGAAATATTGAAGCATCTGAAATAATTTCATTTTGATTAATAACAAATAGGGGGAGAATAGTAGGAAGCAAAGGAGAAGAAGGAGGAAATTTTATTTTGGAGATTTTATTTTAACTTATTTTTATACATTATATATCTTGCACTATTCATCTAAATAAATAAATTTTGTCTGAAAAATTATTCGTCTGAATATTCTTTCGTTTATCTTCTAATATTATGATTATTTGTTATCATCAAAAAGGGAAGATTGTTAAGTCAAGAAGACTTCACTTCTTTTATTGATTTTGATAAAAGTCAAATGATAATAATAATAATAGAAGAGTGTGTGAACTATTTTGATGAATTTGATTAAGTGTGCAGATAAATGTAAGAGGCAGAAATGATCAAGTCAAAATAATATTTAAGCAAAGTCATCAGATGAAGCGAAGTCATCAGATGAAGCAAAGTCATAAGATAAAGCGAAGTTATCAGATGAAGTGAAGTCATCAGATGAAGCGAAGTCATCAAATAAAACGAAGTTATCAAATGAAGCGAAGTCATCAGATGAAGCGAAGACATCATGTGAAGAAAAGACATAAGACAAACTATATAAAACAAATCAAGACGTTATAATTAAAGAACAACTTACAACGTCAGTCAGTTAGTTAGTTGGAATTATTTACAGGACTCAACTAACAACTGATCTCTGAAGATTCTATAAGCAGTTTTCAAGAAGACCATTGGAGATTTTGACTATAAATATCACTTATAGTCATAGAGAAAAGAATGAACAAAACAACAAATATAGTATACTCAAGACCCAACGTTACAACTCTGAACCTTCAACTCTTAATTCTTTACGTACAATATTGTAAAAAAGTAGCTTGAGTGAAAAGAAGAAAGAAGAGAGATCAAGTCGACCTCTAATGTGAATTTAGAAAACTCAAAATCTTTTGGTGAAAGGGAGGGCTACAGCCTGAAGAGGCTAAGATAGCAGATAAAGAATACTTTGTGAAAGAGACCTGAAGAGGCTTCAGAAGAGTGAAATAATACTTGTAAAAGTTGAAAGAGATAGTGAAATCTCAAAAATACCTGAGGACTGGACGTAACCCTAAGGTTAAGGGTGAACCAGTAAAAATCGCGGTGTCATATTCTCTAACTCTTATCTCTTTAATTTCATGTTGCTAGTAGAACAGAGACTATTTCTGCTGTTGCATTACTCAAACGAATTTAGTGCGTTGTTTCTTAAATTGTCTAAATCTTTCAAGAAAATTAAGAAGCTTTTAAAGATTTCTATTTTAGATGATTTATCACAATTCAACCCCCCCTCTTCGGTATTCTTACATATTACATGATTTTTATAATAACAAGTAATTTACTTCATTCACTGCCAAAACGACATTGTTTTAGAGGATGGACTTAGATTGAATTTTGAGTTGATTCTCCAAACTTGAGTTCAACTCAAAGTTTGGTCAATCACCGTTTATCCGTTTGTTGAGAGATCAATCATAACTGAATTACGAGTATATAATTTCCTTTTTACAAATTTTTGAAGGATCTATTTAATTGAATATTTTATAAAACATGAATAAAAATAAATAATTGAAACATACTTAATCCAAAATCCTATAGAACTTTTCTTTTAAACCTATCAACCTCGAGTTGTTCAAACTTTTAGCCTCTATTCACAAAGCAAAGAGAACTTTATGTTAGAAAGGAAAAGACAAAGGTACTAATTTTTTGATTTTTTTTCTTTTTTAAGAAAGAAATTCAATGGTTTCTTTAATTAAAATTAAATAATTATAATTTAATTTTTGTAAAATCAAATATCTCTTGTTTCATTCTTGAAATTTTTAAACTTTAAAATTAAGTCTAACTTAATTTAGATTATTTTCTCTTTTAAATACTCTTTATATGTGACCCATTTGGTTTTTAACATTTTTAATAATGATTATAAATTATAATTATAATTCAAGATTACAGTTAAATTAATTAAAATTCTTTTTAATTTATCTTTAATTTTTGAATTAAACTATGTGACCGTGTAAGCCATTGTGTGTTTTTGCAGACTTACATGGTTAGTGTAAGTGACCATGTAAGTCCACAAAACTCACAATGACGTGTATGTGATTGTGTAAGTTTACGAAAATAACCAGTGAAGCAAAAACACATACACTACTGTGTGTGTTTGTTACATAATCACATTCACATGCACTCCATTATAACTCTTCAGAGAAGGAATGAGCATCATTCATCTGAAACAATCATTATATAAATATATATGTTAGTCATAATCATAATCATAATTGAATATCATAATCATAATCAGTTATTAGTACACTGCCAATAACTGATTATGATTATGAATGACATATATATTCAATTGTGATTATGATTAACATATATATTTATATGTTGATTTTTTCATATAGCTGAGCATATTCCTTCAGTAGAGAGTTATAATCCAGTACCGGAAGATAAAAATAGAAACTTCTAATCTCATACTAGGTGAAGATAAAAGTCTAACTCAAATTTAATTGAAAAGTGTGAAGTTTGGAATCACTTCAATAAGACTAGTTCAATGGAAGAAGTAGAAAAACTTGAATGTAAAAGTTGTCAGAAGATGTTAGTCGGGAGTTTAAAGGGTGAAACCTCTCATTTAAAGAGACATATAAATTCTTGTGATAGAAAAAGATGGTATTAGGAGATCAAGCATTTTTACCCCTAACCTTATGAGAGGGAAGAATGAAATAATTGCAACATCCTATGAAAACAATAAATTAAGGTTTTTGATAGCTTCTATGGTAAATGGTAATAAAAATGCACTATCTATAGTTGACAACAAAAGATTTAGGATGTTGCTCACCCGAATTTGAAATACATTGAAGAAAGACATTATGAAGATATACGAGGATAAGAAGAAGAAAAATTTTAAGAACACTATCGAGTACTAAGGGTTGCCATTATAATAGACATGTAGACAGCCGAAAATTAAAATAAGGGTTATATGATAGTGATGGTACATTATGTTGACAATGACTAGACTCTATGTAATAAGATTTTAAAGGTAATTTATATTCTTTAATATTGTTATCATTTATTTTTTTCATTATGTTATGATTGATGTTAGTTTTATTTGTACATGATAGGTTCATTTATGTGGCAGCAACACACACAAGCCAAAGGTTAGCAACTATGTTCGAAGACTATTTGATAGATTTTAATATCGACACCAAATTTTCCACCACAAAAGCCAACAATTGTAGCACGAATGGTGCTATGATTGAAAACTTCAAGAATAAGATACGAGTTAGGAGCTTGCTGGTTGGTAAAAGGTTATTCCATATACATTGTTTTGCTCATATTTTGAATTTGTTGCAATATATTTGATTTAGAATAGTGTAGTAAATTAGAGTACAACTCCTAAAAAAGTAAAGAAATTTGAAAATTTGCATGAAAACTATGCATTTCAAGTACAAAGATGTTTGTTTTGGATTGTCCAACCAAATGGAACTCAACCATAATATGTTGGTGTTGGCAATCCAATATGTTGATGTATTTATTATACTAAGACAAGGAGATTCTCTATACATTTGCATGCATATAGAAGACTAATGGGATTTGGTTAGAAAACTTTCTAAAAAGTTGGAATTATTTTATAATGTGACTGAATTGTTCTTAGGCAAAGCTTAGTGTGTTAACAAAAAATCATCTTCTTCATAATCTTATCTTTATGTTGTAATCACTTCAGCTAGAATTATTAGCTTATCATTTTTTTTGTATCTTATAAGAGATGATATGGTACAATTTTATCAATATTATCACTAGTCAAAATGTTTATAAGTACCAATGTATACTTTACATACAAAAATAAATGCAAAATTACTTAGTTACATTACTGATCAAATACTTTTTTTACATTCTTTGTTCTTTCACTTAGGTAATCCCCTTTGTTACTTTTTTAGGACAAAAATAACAAAACTCTCTAAAAATTCAAGCCAATATTAATGAAAAGAAATAACTCTTCAAATTGCAGTAGTAAAAAAATATGAGAATAAGAAACTAACTGATCAAACAAACACTAAGATTTAACATGGAAAGTCCTCCAATGTAGAGGGAAAAATCACAAGACATACCAACAAATAAATCCACTAAACTCACTAAAGATTTATAGAAAAAGTTGATCTCTTGCCCCTTCCTACAAGTTTTCTCATAAAGTTTTACAGTTGAAACCAAAGTTGATATCGCAATTAACAAACCCTTAAACTAATCCAAAAAATAATCAAACCAGGATGAGAATCTAACCCTCTTTGCCCTCTCTTTATTTTTTATCATTTTTGGATGTTGTGACAACACTCATTATCTCTCCTCTATCTCATCTATAGAGTAAGGCTCTAATGAGCTATTTATAGGCTCCTTTAGCTTACAATTCAGAATCCTAATTTAACTGAACTAACTAGATCAAATCTTATCCTAATCAGATTATATCACATTATCCAATAAGATAACTTCCTTATCTAAAGAGGACTATATCTGATAGAATTTATCTACATCACTACTAAAAAGATAAGAGATTATATTTAATTAGGAATGATACATCCTAAGCCAGGAAGATCTCTACTATCTTTATATGATCCTCCCACATGATCTTTATCTTTTAGAGCTGATGACTATCTATTGTAAACTTATCCGCCACATCATCCAAGATCTCAAAATAGGCTGCACAGTCAACAATCTCCCCCTTTAGCCCAAATATGGGGAAGACATGTTATTCTCTATCATCTACCTAAAATTCACCCGACAAGCTTACTGTAAAACTCGTGCTTGCTTCTGGGAAACACTTTAGTCAACATATTAGCACCATTAAAATTTGTGTGAACCTTCTTTATCATTAATTGTTGCTCTTCTATCACAGACCTCAATTAATGATATCTGACATCTTAACAAAAAGCAACCACTTGCACATCCTCAGGCTCCCCCTCAGTAGTAAGTAGTAAGTACTCAGAACTTAGATACCTTTTAGAAGGCCTTTTCTTCCTTGTTGACCTTTGAAACTGAGTTTCATCAGTTGTTGTATATCATTGCTCCCACTGCTCATTATCTTTCGTAAGACCATAGACATCTAAATGTATCAACTCTAGTTACTCAGACTTTCTAGTAGATCTTTTCTTAAAAGAGAATCTATGCTACTTTCTAGTCAAACCAATGATCAGATGGATTAAGCGATTGTGAGTGGGATAAAGGATTTTTGAACTAGCAACTTTAATCCCTGATCACTCATCTATCTCAATTGTCGATTCCACAGATTCAGTGAAGATTCCTTTTGGGCTATGTATAGTTCTCCACCACCATACACCTTTAAGACTATCTTATACAATAAACAACAAAACTTTCCTTAGACTACTGTCATTGCGTCTATGGACAATTTCCACTTATTATCCACAAAAATGTGCTTAAATCCTTCTTAATCTAACACATTCGTTGATATAAGATTTAGCCTTAGATCAGGGATGTGTCATACATCTCTCAAGTTAGTAAGCATCTGATGTTTTTTTGAACTTGGATATCACCTATGCCTACTATCTTGACGAAGCTTTGATTTCCCATCTTGACGTCCCAAAATCTTTGCTCTTGTAGCTTAAGAAGTACTCTTTTTTTGGAACATAATTATATGACTCTCCCATGTCAATCAGCTATCCTAAACCAACATTGTTGTCATAGAAGCATTCATTAGTTGCATAAACTAGTGTCACCTCATCATCCATACTTGAAATAGTTGCAGTTGCACTCTTATCATCGTCATCTTCCTAATAAGCTTCCTTTTTTATCCCTCTCCCACTTATAGCAGAACCTTTTAATGTGTGCTGGCTTATCACAATAGTGGCACGTCTTCACTTCTTTGTCACCAACTTCAAACTATCTTTAGACTTGCCACAATCATTAGGACCCCTACTTTTGTTCCTCCTCCTCCTTTTTATCATGAAAGCCTGCATGTTGTCAACTTCAATCTCCTTTACTTTGATTTCTTCATAAAATATACTCTCTTTGATTACATTCAAAACAAGCACACCTTTAGGAGCTGAGTTATTAATCGTCACCACTAGTGTTGGCCAATTATCCAGTAACAAACTCAACAGGAATAGAGCTTGGAGCTTATCAACAAGAATGATCTTCATTATAGTCAACTTGTTGATTATGTCTTAGAAATCACTTAGATGATTCGACACTGATTTTTTAGCCTTCAATTTCAAGTTCGGAAGCCTCTTAATTAGAGAGGCCTTGTTGTGAGTAGTCTTCCTTTCATATAGACCTTCTAGCTTCTCACATAGCTCAAAAGGATCTGTTTCTTAAGACACATGATTGAATATATTGATATTAATTCATTGTATTAAAATGCCTAGAGTTTTTTGCTTTATCTTTCCCATTCTTTGTCTAACATCTTATCAGGTTTTGAAGGAACATCATCCGTCACACCTCTGTCAACATTGACAGGATCAAAGAGATCCCTGCAATACATAAGGTCCTCCATTATGAGCCTCCAAATCAAGAAATTTAAGGATGTTAACTTGACCATAGAGTTTCTTCCACCTTCCATTACGAAGACTCTGATATCACTTGTAGGGAAAAAGATAACATAACTCTCTAAAAAGTCAACCGAATATCAACGCAAGAAATAACTTTTCAAATTGCAGCAGCAGAATAATACGAGAGTAAGAACTTAAATGATGAATCAAACACCAAGATTTAACTTGACAAACCCTCCAATGTAGAGAAAAAAAATATGAGGCAAACTAACAAATAGATCCTTTAAACTCAATAAGGATTTAACATAAAAAGTTTATCTCTCCCAATAAATTGTCTCACAAAGTTTTAGGATTGAAACCAAAGTTAACATCATAATAAAAAAAATCTCAAACTAATCCCAAAAAACAATCAAATAAAGATGAGAATCTAGCCCTCTTTGTCCTCTCTCTATTTTTTTCTCACTTTGGGATGTTATGATAGCACTCACTATCTCTTATCTTTATCATGTATGGATCAAATCTCTAATGAGCTATTTATAGGTTCCTCTAGCTTACAATTTAGAATCCTATTTAAACTGAACTAACTGGATCACATCTTATCATAATCAGATTACATCACATTATCAAGTAAGATAACATCCCTATCTAAATAGGACTCCATCTGATATAATTTATCTACATCACTACTAACAAGATAGGATACTATATTTAACAAGGAATGATATATCCTTATCCACGAAGATCTCCACTATCTTCAGTTGATCCTCCCATATGATCTCTATATTTTAGAGCTGATGTCTAACTAATGTAATCTTATCCACCACATCATCCAATATCTCAAAATAATGTTGGACACTTAATAACTTTGTTCCACTTCTACAACTTCTCTTTTTCAAATTTTATGCTTTCTAGAAAGCACCTCATCTTTTTAAGCATTTGGGATTAGAGGTGATTGTACTTCAAAAGAGGATAGCTTATGAGGATGCAGCAATATATATCCTGACGATCTCTCATAGGCCATAGCTAAAGAGAGCATTAATTTCAGGAAAGGCAACAACTTCCACTTCTCTTGCTACTTCCTCCATGTTTTGGGTTGCCTGCAACCTCAATTTAACATTTCTTATATTTTCTTTGGTTCTTGTCATTATTAGCAGACACTGTTTGGTAAATTTCCTTTTTCTCCTCAGTTAAACTACCTTTTACTTGGACTGCATACTATCAGCAATAATTGGTTTAACTCTAGATTGCTTTAACTCAACCTGTAGAGACAACACCGCAACAAATTCCGATGTTAGTCTCTCCTGGATTTTTGCTAGAAATGATTTCTCTTTCTTCATTTTTCTTATTCAAAGGCTCATTATTAGTTTAAATAAACCAAAGATGAAAACCCAGCAGCAACCACGATTGTAAAAGCAGAACGAGATCCAGGCTCAATTTAAAACTATATAGTTATGGAGCAATTAAAAGCAAACGAAACAACGAAAAAGGGTT
>JANIIA010015974.1:0-13357 GCA_027478495.1 Erythroxylum alaternifolium | reverse complement strand
TTAATTGACCGTCCTCCCCTCATTCTGTTGTTTTGTCTTATGCAGGTCTTCTCCGCAATGCTATCCGATGTCAATATTGCGCGATTCCTACTGGACCCCCACCTTGGCAGGAGAGGCTCATAGGATGGAGCACACCTCCCACGGGATGGATCAAGCTCAACACCGATGGAACCGCAAAACAGGCCTCGTCTACTGCCACAACTGGGGGCCTTCTACGTGATAGTTCAGGACAGTGGCTGAGGGGCTTCTTGCAACACATTGACTGGTGCTTGCCTCTGACCGTGGAACTCTGGGGCGTTCATACCGGGCTGATATTGGCTTGGAACCTGGGTTACCGCGGGGTGGAACTGGAAGTTGATTCTAAAGCGGTGTCCGATCTCCTCGCCTCGTCCTACCGGCGATCCCGGACACTTAACCCTCTTGTCCGAAATATATATGAGCTGTTCTTCCGGAACTGGACTGTTGTTCATCGACATGTGTATCGAGAGAGCAACAGATGTACCGACTGGCTAGCTAACTATGCCAGTCATTTTGATGTAGGAGTTATGTACTTTCATCATTCACTGATTGGGTGTCACCTTATCCTACTAGAGGATTTATCGAGAATTTGTTTCCTTAAACTAGTTGTATAACTTTACTGTTTGGCTTCCTTCTTATATAAAAAAAAAAGATCCGACAAGGAAAAAAATCTGACAATTCAAAAATGTATCGCATCATCCGTTTCAGTTCGAATCACATAAAACTTCGCTCAACAATATGCTTTGGGGTTTTCTGGGTATATACTAAGGATCACCTTTTTTGTTAATCTGCTGTTCTTTAGATGTATTCTCGGTTCGATTATGTAAATCTCTAACATTTGCGTCGTTCCAGAATAGGGAGCACAAATCTAATATTCCCTAGCCTAAATTGTAGGGATTTTTATAGCTTTAATGCCGAATCACGTAGCGGAGAGGTTCACAATAACACGCTCTTCTTCAAGTGCTCCGTTGGTAGTAACGGAGAGTAACGGGGTCTCCGTAAACGCCAACGGGATATCGAGCAACCCAGGGTTTACATCGGCGGCGGTTAACGGCGTCGAAAGCAGATTTGGTGTCAGAGGAATATACGCTCGACGGTGGAGACACCGTTTTGAGAAACTTAGGAGGAGAGAGAACAGATATAATCTTCGAATCAGGAGACGAACGATCGTATTCTTGCATGAGAATCGACAATTCCCCATCAGATTTTATTGAAATCAACGTCTCCAAGTCTCCGTTCGGTAACTGACACCTCAATTCAACGGAATATCCACAGAACTCTCCAAGCTTCACCATCAGCTCTGTACAAATAGAAACGACGCATCGTCAATCAAAATCCTGACTGCAATATATACGTGAAAAGAAAGCAATTAAAAAAATTGAATACGAACCCGCAAAGGTAATAGAACGATCGACGGCAAAAACTCTGGTAAGTCCGCCGAGGTAACGTAGCATGCCATCTCCTGGACGAGGAAGAATCCGACCACCATAACTACAAAGAAATTTGACAGTCCCATTGGTGAAAGCTCTGTTCCACCCACTATCGACCACCATCAGAACGAGCAAGAGTTAGTTAAAGGAAGCTTCTAGACGATATCTAAACGACAAGAATAAGAGAAATCAATGACTTGCTTCTGTGTCTCAAGCCAACGGAGAAGCGAAAAGCGAGGGATATATACAGGAGTGTTTTGGAAAGATAACGGCATAAGCGGAATGCACACGCAAAGCGGAGGATTAATACTAATTGGAAATTAAGGCAAAATCAAAATTCCAGTTCTGGTGGGAAAACGACTAAACGTGGGTGGGCCTAGTGACGTGGCACCATTTAGTGACCGTGGTTTATAGGTTCTCTATTTTTGGTTGGGTCCTTTAACTAAGGCTCAATTAGATATTCTTTTGCTATTTATTTATGTTACTTATCTAGAATTCGTATGTAATTTATTGTTCTTGAAGCCGTTACTGTCCTTTGCATGGAATTAAAAAGAGTTGTGGCAATTAGGGTTGCACATTTCCTTATACATTCTTATGTTTCAAAATATCAATTAATTGCCTAAAAAGGGTGGCTTAAAGACTCCTTATAAGGTCATGAGTTCAAGTGCTCCTTATAACCTTGTAATAATTCAAGGTTTTTCTAAGTTATTTGATACACTTAATTTACAAATTATTATTTAATACTTTTATAAAAATATATTATAATTTGCATATCATTATGTACGTATGAAGGATGTTTATATTTAACACTTATATAAACTATATTATTTGATCAAAAAATTAATTACTGTGTATTTTTTGTTAAATTGAAATTTTAGGTATTTTATATATTTGAAAAAATAAATTATTTTTAAATAAAATATTATTTAGGACGGGATGTGATGCCAATTCCTAATATTTTCTTTGTACATTCCAATAACTAATCTAACAATGTCTTAAAGCATCACCGTCGATATAAGATCATCAAGAAGGTCCCTTATTAGCTAGGCAAAATTAATGAATTGGCCGAAATTGGAGGAGGATATCTAGTGAGCTCTTGCTTCTAAATATGTTGAATAAGTCAAATGGTGTGGTCGGACACAGGATCATTGGTATTTAACCATACTTTTGTGTGAGTTCTATATCAATGTGTAGATAAAAATCAATAAATTATTCTCGAGTGGTTGAGTGGTTAGAAGTGGGATGTTAATTCGTCAATATTGGTTGTATTTTGTAACTTAATTAGTTAGTGAAACTAGTTCTTTAGATTAGTTGACTTTCTCTCTCTTACTTGTATATAAATTGTAACAACGATTTACATAGTGAAATAGAAAAGGGAGTTTCATTTTTCTCCGCATACAGTTTCCATCATTATTCTTTCCTCTTCTCTCTATCGTGTTTCTTCATATGGGACTTTAACACTTTGTTCATAATGTAATTAAAGGTGTAATAATTGAGTCAGGTACATCTCCTAATTTATTAAGTAGTGGTGTGATTTGCTAGGTTGTTATATATTTCAGGTAATTCTAATTACCTAGGAAAAGAACTAATTTACATGATTCATTAAAAACTTTCTAACAAGTTATCTTTTTCTTCCTCCATTCCCTGTCCATAACTTGTCCGTGTTCTTTCCTTGTTCCGAAGGTTTTCCCAATGACACTGACGGGTTGGGTTATACGACGCACAACTATAACATGTGTAAGGATGTAGTACATTGGGGCGGGATTGAGTTCTCTGTCCCTCGGTACAAGATTCCCCTAATTTCAGTTAAAGCCCGAATGTTCATAAGCTGACGCCATTGCCAAATGGGGTTTATCGTCTAGCGGCAGGTAGCGGCTGCCCTCTGGTGTGCCTAAAAGCACCCCCCAATTCCTAACAAGTTCAAAGGGTTGTGACTAGACATCTAGCTAAGTCCTAAGTCGTTGTTTCTGGCTGAAGTGGTAAGAGATCGTGTTGGGAGATACTTGCCTGTGTTTCCATGGAAACAAAGCACGTAACGTTCTATGGAAACGAAGCATGTAACGTACTATCTGATTCTTATTTATGAGTTGAAGTTGAAGCGACAAAGGTGAACCAGGTGAGTAAAGTGGTTGTATTTTTTTTTTGTTTTGTTTGTAATAATATAGAATTGACAATTTTACTTTTTAGTATATATTAAGACCATGTTTGGCAAACAGAAGATTGCATTAGCTGATAACTGATTCTATCAGCAATTAACTGATAACTAATTATATCAAATAATTTGACTAGCGGATAATTAACTATTGATGTGTAAAATGACTTATGAGGGCACAATTTTTAAAAAAATTATAAGGGCATGAACATTATATTTCTTAGTATTTCGTTGAATTTTTTATAAGAATTTAGATTTAGATATTTAATTTTACAAAAATTAAGTTTATAACTTTAATAAAAACATCGTAGTAATAATAATAATAATAATAATAATCCAACTTTAAATTCTGTATTAATATGAACGGTATTTTTCATATAATATGTATGAATTTTATTATTTAATAAATTAAAAATATCTATAATTATATATGGCACGTATACGTTATATAGTAGTTATATACTTAAAATATTAATTTGATGTGACTCTTTATGTTTAAAAACTTAATATTATGGTATTTTTAAATGAAAACTAATATTATAAAATTAAATAAAGATAAAAAAGTTTAATTAACTCCTTTATTATATTCTTCCACACTTCACGACATAATTGTAGGATTAAAAAAACCAACTTTGAAAGCACACAGACCAAAAGTAGATAGTAAAGTGGAGGACAATATTGTCATTAGGCAAATAGCTAATTCTAAAAATTCCTCTTATGGAGCTTTTAGAAATCAGCTTATTGGGGTTAAATAAGCTAACCAATAAATCATTCACCAAACACATTAATACTTTTTTTAAATAGTCAAAAAGCTAACTTGTAGTCAACAAATTAAAAAATAGCTGATAAGTTGTTTGTCAAATACCTCTTAAAAATAATTGTGGATAGGCTTATGACTAACTAGCTCCTTTTTTTGTTTATATGTTATTTTAATTGATTAGTTCTTTATTTAGTAAATTAAATGATATTATTTTGTTATATTTTTAAAAATATTCTTTTAATTGAATCTAGTTGACCTTTTCGAACTCAAACTTAAATTTTACTCAAAACTCTATTTTCTTAAATTTTAAAATTTAATTTTAGATTAAGCCTAAATCAAAATATCAACCTAAAATATAAAAATAATAATAACATCTCAATAAAAATCTCCTTGATACGCAGAATCTAAGAAGGTCTAATAGTACACAACTTTATCCTAGTAGAGACATTGTTTGCTAATTACCCACATAAAATAAATAACCATAATCATATATATAAATAAAATAAATACTTAATAAATAAAATTAAATAATATGATAAAGATAGACAAGATAAAAAATATCAACCTTAAATATATATCAAGTAAATTATTATATATACGTAATAATATGTAAACCATATATTTTTTGAATAAGTCATTTGAATCAACCACTCTTCGATTTAACTATTATTTATAGACCCTATTATATTTTCATTCTCAATCATTCGTCCTTTTTAAGGTTTTAAAGAATCTGTAGTTCCTCACCATGAGTCGACATATGCATTAATATAATAAATGATTGAGTTATTATAAGGAATGAGGTCCTCCACTCCAACTTCATAAATTTCTTATAACCTTTTTAACTGTGTGAGAAATTTTGAATCAAATAAGTGATAATTAGTTAGATTATGTTCAAATTTAATGAATTGTGTTTAACAATTGATCAATTAAAATTAAAACTTTAGAATCCAATCTAAAGCTTAATTTTTTAAAAAAAATCTAAATGTAACTCAAAAATTAATTAAATTAAATTTTATCTATTGATTGAATTCAATTATTATTATTTAGTTTTAATTTGTTTAATTAATTGTACATTCTACCTCCTAATCTAATAATTTTTTAAAGGATCACCAATACATATTATATATATGGCGGGTCATTAAGAAGAGCATTCAAGAGACAAGTAATTGACCTCATCACTTACCTCCATCAAAATGAAGCATTAAGCAAAGTAACTATAGTTTGATTCTGCTACTACATTACTTGTTTCTTACAGAAGCCAAAAGAAAATTGAATTATAAAATATGGTTAATTACCAAAAAAAGCCCAAACTTTCGTCAATTTTTTAATTATAGCCCAAACTTTAAAAAGTAGAAATAGAATGCCTAAATTTTCAATTTTAGCCCAAACTTCAAAAAGTAACAATAAAATGCTCAAACTTTCAATTTTTTTCAATTATAGCCCGACGTTAGTATTTTTGTTAAGTTTAAAGATGACTTAAATCAGATTATGCAGCCTCGACGACTTACGTTTTGATTTCAGTTTTTTCCTTCATTTTTAGTTTGTTCTCTCGACGCCCTCACTTTTCGATTTTCAAATTATATAGTCCTGATGCCCTAACACTAAGGGCATCCGAAGAACAAACTAAAAACGAAGAACTTATTAGTGCAGCATGCTATAATGCGAGAGTAGTTTGGGGCGTCAGAAGAACAAACAGAAAGTTGAGAGCATCGAGAGAACAACAGATAATATCAGACTAGAATTGAAGAAAATTAAAATTTTGGAAATTTTATTTCTACATTTTGAAGTTTGGGCTAGATTTGAAAAAAAATGAAAGTTTAGACATTTTATTGCTACTTTTTAAGTTCGGGTTATAATTGAAAATTTGACAAAAGTTTGGGCTTTTTTTGGTAATTAACCCTAGAAAATATGATGGTAATCAATACTTTGAGAAAGAAAAGAAGAATGTATTTTGATCATGTTTAATGTGCTAATATGGATCTAACGACCAACAAAATGATGGTTTATGCCTTATCGCCAGTCGATTGATTATATATAGTTTAGTGACAAAATAATTTAAAAACATTCTTTACCTTGTACATATTTAAATGTAAATAATAAAGTTTATGGGATAATTATACATTGCAAATGAAACTATGATTATATTATAATTATGAGATTCATATTGCATTTATATATTATTCCTAAATTGTTCATAGTTATTGTTCTATTAAAACTAGACATTAATAGAATATAAAAAGATTCGGACACGTTATGTTTTTTTTTATGAAAGAAGTAGTCGATCTCATAGGCTAAAGTATGGAAATACTTAAATAAAGGTATGGGTGCTTTTAGAGAACAAGTTTATTGAACTGACCCCATCCATTTGGAACATTAGTACTTATATATCTACGGAAATTCTCGTTGTAATGATTGTATAAGAGATCCTTTGACTTAAGATCTCCAAAGTTATCTTGTATAGGGTGTTATGTTTTGATAATATTTATGACATATTCTAGTCATAGGTAGTTCATTTGGTAGTTATTGGATGTATTATAAACTATATAGAGGTAGTTGAGTAACAAGATATGATTCATCATCCAAAAGTAATTAGGGATAATGTTTTGTTGTTCTAAATTAGTATTGATTTAGGAAATTCTTGGCTAAGGTGGAACGATGTTTTGTAAAATAATTTAGAATTTCATTAATTGAATTAATAGCTAATGGTGAAAAACTAATATCATTGGACTCAAAATAGAATAGACATCAATTTCATGCTCCATGTTTAATCGAAAAAATTGTATAATGAAAGGACTGAATTATACTGAAAAATCATGCATAAAAAGGTTAGTCAAAACTATTTTGACGTTCCCTAAATAATTAAGTTGTCATGATGTGTTACTAGATGCCAATATTGATCTATGAATATATATTGTTTAATTAAAGATAAATTAACGGAGTTTACTTTTTCTAATACTAAATATAACTTGGGGTTATAATTTGTATCCATTGCCAAAATATTTAGGAACCTAATGGGTCTCACATAAAAAACGAGATGAAGATAACAAATATATTTTAATTAAGTTGGACTTAATTATAAAGTTTGAGAAACGTTATGATTAAATATGAGATTTTTAATAAATAAGGATCAATATGAGATATTGGAGCTTATTTAGGCACAATTTATATTTAATTAGAATTTATTTGTAATTCTAATTAAGATTTAATTAAAATTAAAATTTAATTTCAATTAAATTACTAAAATGTTCAAATCTTATTATAAATAGGCTTAAGCTCTAATGGAGTTAGCACTTCTTGCTTAACCTTAGCACTTCTTGCTTAACCTTCTCTGTAAGAGTTACAAAGTTCCTTTAACCTGTTTTGTGGATACCGTTAGAGGTCAGACACTTGTGTGACTACGATGATGGAGATGAGCTAGTTTTGGAAACAGTTTGAAGGATACGACAAAATTATGATCAAGCTTTGAAATAAGGTACGAATTAAGATTCATGTTTTATTATTACTTATGAAATCATTTTACAAAATTAAAGTGAATTTTGTTTTTAGGAAATCAAAGTATCAAAAAGTTTCGTAATTATTTTGCTATAGTCGAGATCAAGTCCTGTCCTGATTTTCCAACATAAAATACCTTTGTTTCAGTCCATTTAGCATGCATGTATTCTTTAGATGAGCTTGAAGAGCACATGACACGTTATGCCATAATATGACTACATATAACAACCACTATTCAGAAGTGCTCATTATAACAATCACATGCTTGATTAGTTTCAATGTGAACTATGATATCTAGATACGTTTTGTATATATTGTCATTATGAATTTTCAACATTTCCATGATAATTTCCATTACACCACATAAGAAGGTAGGCATCTTTGGATTTATTGATGTGAGTATTATGTAAAATGACGATAAACATTTTATTATGTAAAAGGCATTTGCAAAATTTGATTCATTTTAAATATGAATTTAGCATGGTTACTATTTTATTATTAATTGGCAGCTTGAACCTTATGTCGTGATCCTCTTTCACTCCAAAAAAGTGGTCCCTTATACTAAATAGTGGATCAGCGGCTCTTCCCACACTATACCTTCCATGTCAGTACTTGTCATATGGTCAAGTTGAGGCCATATTTTCAAATTCAATTTTTTGGTATATGTAATTTAATTTATCAACTACAATTTTAGCATAACTTTATTAAATACCTTTTACATATTATGTTTTTATTGTTTTAGAGACTAAACACGATAGGTGTAATAACAATGAGACTTGTATTAATGTTTGTACAATATGATTGATGTCTTGCACTATTTACTTATTTGTATAAGATAAAAGGACATATACAAATGGTTAGACAATTACATTTCAACTTTAGCATATCAGATTGTGTCCATTTAAATAATGTTAACATTGGAGGAATAATGTTGTGTTTGGTTCATAAATATGAATATACAATTTTGGAGTTTCGAGATAAAAATAACTATTTCTTAGAAGCCTTTTAGGTGACTACGGAATAGGACATGGACATGACTTAGGCGTGTCTTTTCTAAAAATTAGAGGTGAAGGCATGAGCTGAAAATATAGGTGTGTTAGTATGGTGGATATATATTTGACCATGTCTCAAGCCATGTCCTATGCATGGAGAAAGCAAAAAAGATATATGGTTTAGAGTACCACTATGCCACAAATTGTCTTCTAGGATGAAGAGAAAAATGAGGATCTACAATTTAGGGATACGAGCATAGCATGCCAAATGCCATATCATATCTTAGAAAGCAACAGTGAGATCCATGATCTAGAGCACAATTATGTCCAAGATCGTATTTGTGACAGTCAACCTTATCTATTAATTTTTTATAGGTTTTAAACTCTGGAAGGATTCTAAGACCCACAAGAATCATGGTTAAATCAGGTTAGATTCGGTAAATGAGCTATTTTAGTAAAATTATACCAGTTAGGGTTTCATTATATGTGTGTGTGTGTGTTATAAGCCTAGTTTGTTGTAATTATCACTATATTATTTAATAATGAAATAACTCATTTTTTTGTCTCTTAAGGACATGACAAATCTAATTGGCCAGACCTTATTAAAACTTTTTGTGTTCTTCTTCTTTTGTTGTTTTCTATTCTTGCTATCTATTTTCTCAATGAATGATATTAAAGCACCATTAGGGCCACAATAACTGTGGTTATAAAATTTACAGTGAAATAACTTAATGAAACTAAAAGTTTTATATTTTAGAAACAAAGAGTGAAAAATTTGTTGGCACAATAAGAAACATTGAAAGGGTTATGTTAGAACAAGTAAGAAGATGTAGATAAGCTTAAATAAGAAGAGTTACAAGTGTGAACATTTGAAAGCATACAAATTTTTCAGTTAAATGAAATTATTACCATGTCATCAAGATTGTATCCATGAGGAGATATGGAGAAAACTTGAGAATTAGCATATGTCAAAAAATCTCTCACAAACATATTACATATGAAGCAGAAACTATATCGGTTGAAAATGCAAGAAGGAACATATTTGAAATAGCATATCAATGCATTTAACCAAATAGTCAATGACTTATTAATGCTTGAAGTGACTATTACAAATAAGGACAAAGTAATGGGTGTGCTTTATTCTTTACCTCTTTCTTATTAATATCTGGTCATCACTTTCACATTGGATAAGGAGACAGTTGGTTTGAAAGATATTACCACTACATTATTAGCTCACAACTAATGGTGATGTAATATTAGTAAAAGCTCTCAACATAGACAAATGATTTTGAAGGGAAACTAGGAACATAGGAGAAAGAAGAATAAGGTTGGCTCATCTAAGAGGAGTTCCATATCTAAATCCAAATGTAGAAAGGTAGTTTGGTGCTTATATGATATTAGGAGGGAATATCAAAACAAGTAGAGAAAGGGAGATAACCAGAAGTATGATGACTCGTTGAGGTTTGTTGATATAGTGTAGAGCGAAGATTCGTATTGTAGTGATAGATATATACTTTGACTAATAATTTCAGGGCCTATAGATTCTAGATATAAGATGCTCACATCATTAGGGGGTGATAGCGCTTGGAAAATTAAGATGTTTAATAATGTTATAAAGATGTTGACCAGTATCCAATGCATACCAGATTAGATAAAGAACATGTAAAATTGACCAATTAACAATAAGGTGGTGAAGGGTGCATTGACTAAAATGAAAGGGCCAAGATTTATGAAATACATCTATAGACTGATGGAACACATAATTCTAGCTAGAGAGGTTACTGTGGTGGTGTCAAATGATAGCACTATCTTATGATACATACAACTCAATGAGTAAGAGATGATGGAACTTCATAAGAAGAGCCTTATGAAGGGTGTCAAATATTGTATGATGGGAATCAAACATCTACTACTCAAGCACCAAAAATTGTTAGAGATCCATTGAAAAACATTGAAGGACTATATATAA
Organism: Erythroxylum alaternifolium; assembly: GCA_027478495.1. Classification (NCBI taxonomy): domain Eukaryota; kingdom Viridiplantae; phylum Streptophyta; class Magnoliopsida; order Malpighiales; family Erythroxylaceae; genus Erythroxylum; species Erythroxylum alaternifolium. The sequence continues at coordinate 2,544 of JANIIA010015974.1, read as the reverse complement.
TGGGTAGAGAAAAGAAGGCAAAAGAAGCTCTCAATGATGTAATGGTTGATTTTTATGCAAAGAGTGAAATTTTGCTAGTTTAAGAGGTTAAATTCAAAGGTATAGTGATGATTTAAGTGAAGAAGCAAGCTATGAAAAGAGGAAACATAACGTCACCTAAGGAATTAAGCAACGTAGCATCAATACAGTATCATGTTAGACCCGTGTTCTAGAACACTACATCATATTAGTGTTCCATTGGTTGTGTTTATGTTTAGAAGATTTTTTAGAAGCAAACTAGTGTTAAATATGAAGTGTGACTGATGTTGGACATACTTGTGTTTCACACTCACAAAGTTATATAATGTAATTGTTGTCGATTATAAAGCTGAATAAGCATTGGTCACGTAGTTTAATTATTTAGGTTTTTTTAATTTTAAAATGTTGTTTTCTTTTAGGACTTTAGTTCTTAGGGTTTGTTGCCTATAAAGATTTCTCATTGTTTTAGTTGACAGCTGATTATTATTATTAATCAACTAAAAACCTTGGAGAGGTTTTTCTTTAATCTTTCAGAGTGACTCTTATTTTAATTCTCTAAATATTTGTGCTCTTATCTAGCTTATTAGTTATGATTAAATCATAGAATCTTATCACTCCAAATCCTTTCTTTCCATGAGTATAGAGATTTATATCATTCTCCAGATATTTGTGTTCATGTTCTTAAATTAAACTTGTCGCATTAAAGCGATCTTTGGCTTTATTCATATTGGTATCAAATCTCACTCCTATTGGTGTGAGTTTTATCTTTGTAAGTTATATTTCTATAAGTTTTACATGCTTGATAAACAATCTAAAGTGACATTTGAGGTGAGCGAGTACAAAACTAAAGAAAATCTAGACTAAGTGCCTATTGATGTATAGAGTCCTATTAAAGAGTTGTTGATGGGAAGATCTCATTATTTTGTAACATTTATTGATGACTTTTTAGGAAAGTCTTATTATACCATATGAAGCGAAATTCAAGGTCATTATAAGATTCAAAGTCTGGAGAAGTAAAGCAAAGAATCAGATAAGGAAAAATATCAAGCAGTTGAGATCAAGCAAGGGGATTAAGTACTCAAACATATAATTTTGGAAATTTTATGAAGAGTATGAGATTTAGAGACATTAAATAACTATAAAAATACCACAATAGACTGACATTTTGGAGAGCATTAATAGATCCATAACTAAAAAATTTAGGTGTTTAAAGCTGAATGTAAGGCTTCTTAAAATTTTCTAGGTAGAAGTTATAAGTATAGTGTGTTACTTCATCAACATATTATCACGAACATCACTAGATTAGTATTTTAGTGGAAGTGTGGATAAGAAGTATGGTAGATTTCTTAAGATTGAAAATATTTACTTGTCTTGGTTATATGCATATTTCTAGTGATGAAAGTTCAAAACTCAATTCGAAGTCGAAAAATGTATCTTCATTGGTTAACCAAAAGCTGTGAAGGGATATTAATTTTGGGACCCGATATCTAAGAAAATGTTGATTGGTAGGGATCTAGTGTTTGATGAGCATAATATATTATAGCAAAAAAATAGAGAGGATATATTAAGATTAGAAAGTTAGTATAAAGGAGGTACAAGCAGAACCATAACAATCTAGAGCCAAACTTAAAATAGGGAAAATTTAGTGCAAAAGATATATCAATGTTAAGAGAAGAGCATTAACATAATAAAATATATACAGTTAGTAGCTAAAGGATATACATAACAAAAAAAGTTAACTACTATGAAGTTTGTTCTTTGATTAATCATCATACTTTCATTAGGCTTTCCCCAGATTAGTGCTCGGGAGTAGATGTAGAGGTTTATGATATGTCTAAGGTACCACATGTTAATGCTATTAGATGTTTAATATATACAATGTTTGTACGAAGCCATATTTGAATCATGTTATTAATGAGATAAGTAAGTAAATGTTGAAACCCAGAAGACAATATTATGAAGTACTCAAATGGATATTCAAGTATTTAATAGGTAAGTTAAACCATGGAATTGTGTTCAATATTCAGCAAGGTGATCTTACAGTTGTAAGATATGTGGATTTATACTATACGGGAGATTTAAGTATAGGAGGTCTATTAAAGTGTAAGTTTTTACTCTTACAAGAGGGCCTATTTATTGGAAATCAACGTTACAGTTTATAAATACATTATACAACTTAGTACATGGTAGTGACTGAGGCTGTTAAGGAAGAATTATGACTTACAAAACTAATGAAAGAGGTGGACATCTATCAAGGCAAAGTTTAAATAAATTATGATAATCAAAGTGCCATTTACCTAGAAAATAATTAAGTTTATCATACAAGGACTAAGCACATAGATGTGAGGTTTCACAAAATTAGGGAATCGATTGCATCTGGATATATTGTAACACCCCATTATCCTAGGGTACGCACCGGAACGCCCGTAGGTCATTCCGACACATATCATAAGATAAGGGAGCGCTACGTGCAATCTCTACAATACTCCACATGGCATCACATACAATTAAATAATAAAAGCTGTA